>WAAG01032136.1:1301-39757 GCA_013390105.1 Tichodroma muraria | reverse complement strand
GGCCGCTGCGGGGACCGGGCACAGGGTGCCCTTGGCGGGGCGCGGGCGCTGCGCCGCCCGGGCCTCCCTGCCCGCACCCTGCCCGCCTCGCCAGCTGCTGCCTGCCTGGCTTTCCGAGGCTTTCAACCACCCTTTTCCCAGCTCGCAGTTCTGAACTCGGGTTTTTTGTCTCCCAGGGTGTGCGTATGTGCGCGCGGTATAGCTACAGCCCAGGAATGTGCCGAGGTCTCACTTCTGAGGGCGGAGCGCCCTCTGCTCGCTGGGGAGGGGCGAAAAGCAGGCAAAGGTGCAGCTCTAGGGTGGAGCAGCAAGTTTCCTGCGGCTGCTAAGGCGTAGACACTTGCCCACGGGAGGCCGTGCACGGGCACGTCCGTGCCCCCGCGGTGACTCGGGGCAGGGCCGGTCGCGGCGCGCAGCGCTCTGCAGCGCCCTCGACTCGAACCGCGCTCGCCGCTTCGGTCCTCAGCAACCCTGTAGTGGCTCCCACTGCAGATCCGCGAAAAGATGCGGCGGGGAGAAACCACTGCAAAGAGGACGGGTGAAATGGCTTGATCTTCCCTTACAGGGGAAGATCATTATTAGATCTAGGCTCAGTCCCCTATGGAGGATCATATCCTGAAGACCTTCTCCATTATATGACTGCTTTATCCTGTGACCCCAGATGGAAACACAGACCACCATGGAATGCACATACTCAGTTTCTTAAAAGGAGGGTCCTGTGAATAAGGCTACATAGCAGAACATAATTTTCTTGTCCTCCTGTAACGTGATCAGGTAGCCCTTTCCCACAAGGCTGTGAAAGCTGGCATATTTGTCCCTTGCGAGTTGCACAGCTAGTTGCATGTCAGTGAGGTAACTAAGGTCTTCATGAAATGTCTGGAAGAGAGAGGGCTATCAGAGCAACCTGTCAGGTCTGTAGCGTGTGTCTGGCTGCCATCTCGACAGCCTACAAGAGAGAGGGTGGCAAGGAATGAACTACAGCTTGATTGAATTTTCTGTTGGGCCAAACTCAGAACGAAATCTTTTTGGTTGGGCTCTCTGGATTAAGAAACTATGAAAGAGCTTCAGTATTGTTGACAGATAAGGACTCGCCCTTATAAGGACTCACCCACATAAGAAGAACAACTATAACAAATCTTCAGGAGCTGAAATGTCTATTATGATCTTGACCTTTATCAGTGTCTTGAAAAAACCATTAGCACCAATCAATTAACTTGAATCTGCTGCTTCATGCTGAAAAAATTAAATTTTGTGCTTGCAAATTTTCACTCCATCATCTCTTCAGATTCTGTAACTTTGCTGTAACAGATTCAGGTGAGGGGCCTGAAGCATTTTAGTTGCACTGACCAGTACCTTGTACTTGGCATGCTCCCAGTCCTATGATGCTTGATTTTGTGCGTGGCTGCAAGAAGCCCTTTTGCATAGGGCACACGTCCACTGATACACACTGAACGCTCCTTTATATGGGTGGGAGGCTACTGGAACAAAGAACTATTGATCTAAGTTTAAAAGAGGAAGACTAGGATCAGTGTACCTGCTTCAGCAGCCCATGAGATTTCTCCTTTGCAACTAAAAGCCAAAAACCTGTAGGCCGCTTCAGCTAGACAGATAAAAGGTCTTCACTGTGAACAAGCTGAGGTAGTTTGTCATAAAAGATTAGTCTTTATACTTACTCTGAAATTTCCAAAGATTCTAATTAGTTATGTCTTTATAATGTTGTCCTAAGTATTGCGGTGGTGCCTGAGAAATTAGTCTGAATTGGATCTCTTTAGGATGGGATTCATTTCAAAAAGATTATTTTCTTTGCAAGACATCCAAAGGTTCATCTAAACTAGCTAACACATTAAATTCTCTGGTGAGCAAGTTGTGTTTTCAAAACATATTACTTAAACAGTGTTGTTTTATTTTTAATATTGAAGAGCTCTGACAATGTCACTTGGCTGTGTCACTTTCAGAAGCTATGGAAGATATGTAGTGTTTAGCCAGCTTTTTACACTGTCTAATTTTGTGCTGGCAGGCTGAATTCCTGAGGTATGTTAGATGAGTCTCAGAGCTGCCTTAATTTATGCTAGCCAAACCATTTCCTTCTGCGCCATTTCACAGGTGCAGGATCAGCAGAGCAATTCATGTTCCACTCCCCAACCGCCCCTGCTGAGTGTCTTACCAGAGTTTATCCCTGAATTCCCAGCAAGGGGACAAATGCTGCCACCAAGCTTAAAAAAGCTTTCTTGATCTGAGAATGCTCAGAGAGCTTCACAATAGAAACTGCAACTATGTCCCTCTACCACACTGCTTGCATGTGACCAAAATCTTCACTCTCAATTTTAGTTGCATAAGGCCACATAGTAGGACAGCAGGTTGCATCTAGTTCCTTCCCAGAGATTCAATCTATTTCAATTTAGTGTTTGGCAAAATAAATAATTTTTATTTATCAAGCCCTTACGGAATGAAAATGTGGTCTCAAACTTTTCAGCTGAAAAAACCCATACAATCTCCCTGCAGGTTTTCCCTGGTGTAAAGGTACGATCTAGCTGCCACCTTGTTGTTGCTCTGGAGTTTAAGTGGACACTCAAATAAATAAAAGTGACACCTGCCGCAGGCCAGTTCCCATCTCTATTTGATTATGTTGTTTTCTTACAGAAGATTTTTGATGGCTGTAGCAAATCTAGAAACTTAAGTGCAATAATTGAACAAATCAGTTTAGTTGTGCATCTGATTCTGTGCAAACCTAAGTGGAATAGTAATGCGTGACTAATACACAACAGCACTTTGCATAAGATAAAGATCCATGTGTAACATAGTCAAGCCCAAGATACTGTGGGAAGAAAACACCAAAGATATTGAACAGTATGTATGTGCTACTCCTCTATTCCCAAGTGCACCCTTTTCCTGTACATCAAACAGTGCTGTAAGGACAGTGAAGCAGGGTCTTCACTCTCTGACATCAGGTACCCTGAGATCCCATTGTTCCCTCTTCCTTGTTTTTCACTCTGGAAACACGTAAGAAACTTCTCACTGCTGATCCAGCTTAACTGACCATAGATCATCTGCCTGCTGATAAGCCAGGAGGCTCATTTCAAAGGAAAATCTAGGATGCTGCAAATCTTGTTTTCTGTTATGTAACAATAATTGTGTGTCATGCAAAAAAACCCCCCTCTTTTTTTTTTTTTTAGTGCAAATATAAAATCATTAGATGTTCACAACTCTCTGGCCTTAATCCTGAGTCTGAATATGTTAGTATTTAATTTTATGCCTTTTAGGCTGAAAAAAAAAAGATTCAAAAAAGGCTTTCTTGGGCCTGAGGGGGGGAGAGAGGCACAGATATTTTTTACTGGCATAGCCAGGGAATGGTGAACAGTTGGTCAACAGACTTGGAGCCACTGAAGAACATCCTAGGACATGACCTGTTTTAAACAACAGCCCCAGAAATGCAGAGTATCTACACTCAGGTCTGTGGATCAGCTGCAGTAACTTCAGTGGGTCCAAGAGATAGTAAGACTGTCCTGCAGCAGTGAGACATCACACATGTGGGCCAACAAGCAATGGCAGACTTGTCACACCGGTATGGACTAGTCAGCTATCTTCAGTTAATCAACCACAGCCCCACTGAGTCCAGCACAAAACATGCTACAGCCACTGCTGACCCACCAGCCTCTGGAGCAGGGTGCTGGAGGAACACTGTACAACAGTTAAAATGATGCTCCCGCTGGTAGTTCTTCACAGGAAAGCGGCAATGAAGTAGCTGTGGGAAGAGAGCTCTGGTGAGACCCCACCTGCACCCAGTTCCAGGGTCCACAGCACAGGAAGGACATTGACCTGTTGGAGCAAGTCCAAAGAACGGCCACCAAGTTAATTAGAGGGATGGACCATCTCTCCTTTGAGGAAAGACTAAAGGAATTGGGACTGATGAGCTTGCAAAAGAGAAGGCATTAGGGTGACCCAATTGTGGCCTTCCAATACCTGAAGGGAACCTACTGGAAAGCTGGAGAGAGACATTTTGTAAGATTATGTAGTGACGGGACAAGGGGGAATGACACCAAACTGAGAGAGAATAGGTTCAGATTAGACATTAGTAAAAAATTCTTTGCTGTGAGGGTGGTGAGACGCTGGAATAGATTCCCCAGAACAGTTGTGCATGCCCCATCCCAGGAAGTGTTTAAGGCCAGGTTGAATGATCTAGTGGAAGGTGTGCCTGTCAACGACGGGAGGTTGGAACTAGAAGATGTTTAAACTCGTTTCCAACCCAGGCCACTCCAAGTTTCCATGAAAACGGGCTCCGGGCGAGGCCTGCGTGCCGGGCCCCGCCGGGCGGCACGGCCGGGGCTGTGCTGACACCTGGCGGCCGCCGCGGGCACTGCCGGGCGCGGCTCCGCGGGGCCTGCTGGGGCTGAGCGTCGGACACGCTCGGGCGAGGTGCCCGAGCCGCACGGCAGGGTCCTGTGTCGCTGTACGCTCCTGTGTTCCGTAGGCGCGGGGTAGAGTTAATTTTCTACCAAGTGGCTGTCCTTTGGATTTGTGCTGAATGCAGGGTTGCTGATAGAGAGATGTTTTCGTTATTGCTGAGCAGAGCTTACGCAGAGCCGAGGCTTCCCGTAACTGCTGCGCTGGTGAGGAAGATGAGGGTGCAGGGGATATTGGGAGGAGACACGGCCAGGACAGGTGATCCAAAGGGACCAAAGGGATATTCCAGACCATGTGACGTCGTGCTCAATACAGAAAGTGGGAGGGAGGAGGACGGGAGGGATGTTTGGAGTGATGGCATTTGTCTTCCCAAGTCACTGTTACATGTGATGGGGCCCTGCTCTCCTGGAGATGGCTGAACACCTGCCTGCCATGGGAAGCAGTGAATCTATTCCTTGTTTTGCTTTGCTTACATGTGTGGCTTTTGTTTTCCCTATTAAACTGTCTTTGCAGTTTAAACAAAACTATTAAACAATTTGTCTAGCTTTTTACCCTTCCGGGTCTCTCCCTGACTGCGCTAGTGGGGGAGTGAACAAGTTGCTGCTTGGGGCTTGATTGCTGGCTGGGTTCCATACCAACCCTACAGCCAGCCTACCATACCATACAGCCCTACACACCAACACAGCAGCTTCTCTGAAAATGTACCTCAGTGTTTAGAAGTCGAGAAGCACTAATGACTTCAGGAATGATTAGGAAAAGAATAGAAAACTCCGCGGTCATGCAATAGAAATTTTGGGGTTCTTGCGTTAGCAATATGAATTAAGCATTTGAATTTTAGCTTGCAGAATTATGTGCTGAATGTTAACCTTTTACTTAAGAAACCTCCGGCCAGGCCATGGTACAAAGGGCATAGGAAAATGCAAATTTCTGTAAGCTTCTTGCATAAAGAACAATACCAGGAGAAGACCAAGGAATGCAAGAAACCCAGATAAAGGGACTCCTCTGGCTCCAAACTCATGGAGACCGACAGACACACGTACTCAGATAAGCACCAAGGGACCAAAGCGCATGTGCAACTGAGAGAAGTTCAAAAGTTCAGTCATGAGGAAGACCACGATCTTCAGCCTCAGAGACCACCGAGAGACCCCGGGAGACCACTGATGTGAACTATGCATGCCNGAGTTGTGGAGTCTGTTTATTCCGCGTATCGCTTCAGTCATACCCCTGCATGTGCAAACTGGCCAGCCTTTCAAATGCTGCTCCCATTCTTCATCTCAAATCCCCACATGTTCCATAGTGAAGGTGAAGGTGGCACTGACTGCAGTCACAAGGCAATTCTAGAAGAGTCACAGGCATCAGAGGACACAGACCTGCTGGTGTAATGATCTAAAGCCTTCTGAAGGTGGCTACTGAGCAGACATTACCAATGCCATCATGCCAACAGTCATCTTGACCTCTGATTAGGCACTGGAGCAACCTGAACTCTGTCAAAGGTTTCAAGATATTTCAAAGATTTTTTTCTACATGGGAATTCCATTGGGAAAGAGAGACTTATCAGATTGCAACTAGCTTCTTCCCTTTCCACCAAAAGCTGATCTTCCCAAAGTGGCCAACATTTCCCAGTTCTTCAAGATTTTTGTTGTTAAGTCTATGTTGGCAGTTGGTCACATGGCAAAATGTACTTCATGTACATATTAACATTTTCTAGACTCTATTTTTTAATGAATATATTTAAGGCTTTAATTCCTTCTTAAGAGCTGTAAAATGTACTTTTTATTGTTGGTTTTAAAGAAATATGGTATCTAAGCCATTTAAAAGCTGGTATGTCTCACATCTTTCTAACATATCTTTTCCCACGGAGATATTAAAATTTCTATCGCCCATAACTTTTTAAGCAACATAAGCTGTCGTTTCTCATGATTTTTTTTTTTCTTGTGAAGGTCCCTGTGTCAGATCTACTAAGATGGCAGGGGATGACTGCACAGCCCTTCCCTCAGTGTTTGTCCATGTGCTTTACCTCAAAAGGAGATAATAACAAATATGAGTGCCTTAGTTTACTAAGTCCCACTTTTTGCCTTCATCTTTGTAAGTAAGTTCATCACTTTCAGCATACAGAGCAAGACAGATTTGGTAACCAGGTTCAAAGGACCAATCCTTCCTTAATGGAAGAAGACCAAACTGTATCGGAACCTGCTGTGCAATGGAACATCAGCTTCATTTTTACTTTCAATAGCTTAGTCTATCAGAGCTCCTCAGTGCTGGCCCTCCCCAAGACCAGAGCCACTTAGAGCTTTCTTTCAGTGGTTCTCATACCATCTTGCATTGTTTGACCTGCTTCCTTGCTTCATTTTTATGGCTCTTCCCTCTCTTCCTCCTCAATTTCCCCTTCCACAGGCTTCTGTGCTGGCTCCTGATCTTTTAAGTGACTGATTGAAAAGAAATGAACCAGTATTAATCTAGTAAAGTGAGCCTTCTCTGTCAAGTATCTTAAAGCTGCTGAGAGGATCTTGAGGAAACAGCCTGAGGTAGGAACAGTAAGGACAGCAAAGGTCACAACTCTTCTGACTCTTGTCTGCGAGGTGAATATTACCATTTCACACATGCTACAGTGCTAAAATGCATCAAGAAGCTAGATAAGGGACATATATCTGTATCTATTTTCCCCCTTATACCAACTCTACCACGTTAGTGACACTAGATAAAGTTTGTTCTGGCTGCTGTGTTCAACAGTTTTATCTGATTACTGCTTAACCACAGTTCTGTAAGTTGTGCCTGAAGTGCTTGGGAATCCCATGTAACGTCTGACTCAAGATTAACCAGGCTAAAGCACATCTAGCATCCGAGAATGATGCTTTTAGTATGGCACTGCTATATGTGAAGGAATAAAAACTGGACCCAACTAATTAATTTGCTTCTCTTTGAAAATATTAGGAGGCTAAGAGCAAAACTGACCCATTGCTTCTAGCCCTAAAACTAGACTACAGCATATATTTAAACCCATTAGTATGTGCTGAGAGATGGGAATATTTGGGCATGATTAACAGGGCTTTCAGCTGATGAGTCACATGTCAGAACTGACTGAAAATCTAGGGGGACTTTTGGGTCCAATGACAAGCGGTTTAGCCTGCAGCAACTGACAACCTCTTAGGAGTTTGCTGCTGAATGCTCAGGCTCTCAGAACTTGGACATGATTGCTACAGGCACTAAGGAAGAGGCACTTTCAAGAGAATGAAAAGTTCTGTAGTTTGAAGGTGGGTTTCCAGGGAAAAGTAGGTCTCCTAAGAAGAGGAATCAGAGAGAAAGAAAAAAAAACAAGAGTCCCTGCAGATGGAGGAAAAGTTCTGACAGCACAGATATGCTGTCTTTGCAAATCTTACTCTGGCTGCAGGGGGGATAGTGTTGAGCTGATGCTTCTCATCTTAGGTTTAGGATGAATGAAAATGCCATTCAGCTCTGAGATTCCTGCAAGATTCCCATGGCAAGTTTATCAAATTGGAAAATAAGATTTGTAGTTTGATTCAACAGAACTTCTAAGCATACAAGATTTTTTTTCATTTATCTTTTACTTGCGTAAGTAATGGACCAGCCAAAAACATATGTCCCTTCACATCTAGGATTAATAAGGTTATGTTTATTTGGTGTCAAGCTGAATTAAAAAGAAAAAGACAAACCAGGAGTCATTCACCTGTAATCCACAACTGCTGTCTGATTCCAGTCTAGATTGTGCACTAGTTCACCAATTTGGACTCAGTTCAGTGGGATGCTTTGTTGGTAAGAGGAGAAGTGCTAGGAAACCAGGCTAATTTTAAGCAGAAAAATCCTCCGATTATATATCAGAGTGGGGCCTGGCTGTCTTTTAATAGGCAAGCAGATGGCCTGGTGCATGGAGGAAGAGAGAAAAAATCCAGAATGGTGGTGAGGCAATTTAAGCCTTATTTTTTTTTCCTGTAAAAGAACATCATGTATGGCTGACCCAAGCACCACAGTGGTTTTGCCAGGAAGACAGCTGTCTACTCCATTGTGCAGGAGAGGGTTTAGATGCCTATTTTTCACTTTCCTGTAGCAGTAAGACATAAGAATCTATCAAGATCCTGTAGATGCTCTACAAAAAGTGGATGTCTGTGATATTCTAAAGTTGGTCCATTATTATTGATGCTATCTACAGTATTTCTTGGGTGTCATGGCATTTCTGTTGGTCTCATTCTAGGCTCAACTTTTGCTATGAGTGAATTTTGCCTTTTAGCCTTAACAATCACAGAGTACTCTGAGTTGGAAGGGACCAGAAGCATCATGATGTCACCAGCAAAGCTGGCTGGTGGCTGTGCTGCAGCAGAGAGGTTTCCCTAGCGCTGTACCCCACCAGAAGAGCATTCTGGCCACGCTTTCAGAAGCACACCTGCATCATGGCTTTCCAGAAGGCTGCCACAGGAATCTTTATATTTCCGTCCTTATCAATATTACCTAAGAAGTTCTCAGAGTTGTAGGTTGTGCTCTTTCAAAGAGTTCTGTTGGAAGCAGAGATAAAACACGGGCATGACCGTGAAACAGCCACTGATACCTGCCTCCAGCTCTCCCCTTATTCTTCTGTCACCCTGCTTTTATTCAGCCCATCACTGAGAGACAGGAGTTCTCAACTCCTTGTGCAGTCAGTCTTTTGTCAGAACAAAGACCTTTTGTTCAGGTTAATTCCATTCTTCTCAGTTATACTTCCTTCTCCCCCTACCTCGAAACAAGACTCAGTAGTAAAACTGGCTTTTTTTTTCCTTATAATTGCATATGCTTATTTGGTCCTCATCCCAGCAGCCACTGCTTGGCTAGGCTGTATAATCAAGACAGTTCTGTCCCCCAGATCTTTGATCACTTTAGTTACTCTTCTCTGAATTCTGCTTCTGTTTGAATGAGGATACCTGAATACCATAATGGCTATTAAAAACTGCAAAGCATGGTAGTGCGAGTGTCACTAGCTGTGAAGCACAGCAGCGTTGTTTGATGTGAGCTAACAGCCCAAGCTTTTGCTTAAGTTCATCTGAAACCTTATCCACAGCTAATTCTCACCCAATTAGCTGAAAATCTGCACAGCAGTTAAGAAACACAGTGAAACCGGTAGTGCGAAAAGTGTTATTTAGCTCAGCAAAGCTCAGTCGCTTGCGTTGGCTTCCAGAAAGGAGGACAGCACCATCTGCTGCTATCCATGGAAACTGCAGACCTTGCAAAGCTGAGTAATGCCTGTTTCAGATAGTAAATACCGTATCCTTGTAATACCATATCCTACTTTTATGAAGCACATTAATTTTGATGCTAAAGCAAAGCTGTCAGAGAAGTGTTTTATGAAAATCAGCCACTGGGATGGACTTGTGATGAGGATGGACACTCATTTGGGTCATACCTGAAATCGGTCTGTTTTACACAGCGAGCAAGTATCTATTCGCCTCTCTTTTTTCCCCTCAGTGCTCTAAGATCCCGAGGTAATAGCTTCTCCATAAGATCAAAGGCCTTGCTTAGTCAGTCTGTGTGTACTGAGATGTGTGAACATTGTGATTCTCTTTGTGCATTTACTTTTCTGAAGGAACTCGGCTGAATTTCACACTTGAAAGAAAACTTACCCCTTTGAACGTCCATCCCTCCAAATGTCTGCAGCATGTGTACTGTGTACAGGGAGCTAAGGACACAATTCAGTAGCTCGCCTGAATCACTTCCATCTGATTTGGATGCTGTTGGGGATCTATCAAAGGTGATACAGCCTTTGTGGATACATCCACTGGATGTGGATGACATCTAGTTCAGGATGCGTTTGACACACCAAATCCTGCAACTTGATGAAAGTTTCATTCACCAACTCATTGTGCTACATAGGGCAAGGAAACTGCAGTCAGTATTGACACCCAGAGAACAATAAAGTCTTTATTGTGTTCATAAATATATTAGCCATTCTCTCCTAAGGATGGTGCCTTCTGCTGTCTCTGCTCTTCTCTTTCAGGAAACCCCTGGAGATCCAACTGTAAATAAGTGTTCATCTTTCTCTCTTTCCATGTCTGAGACAGAAAAAGATCTACTAATTTGTGTAGAAATTAGCTTAATGAAAAGTAGGTGTTCATTAGTAAATCTCTACCCCAAAGACCTCTTATTTTCGGCAATTCAAGTGATTCGTGCTCATCCCTGAGACAGTCCTAGATGGGTTTCCTCTCCATTTTATTAAGACGCAGACTGCAAGTTGAACAGTTAATGGCCACAATGTGCCATAGAGTTCTGAAAAATAAAAATCGAAATCACCCAAGACCTTAAAGGGTTAGTATCTCCAGCAATGGAGCTTTATAGCCCACAAGAAAGATGATCCTCTCTGGGAAGGGGCCGAGTGTCTCCAGATGATCAAAACTTTTGGGAAAGCTCTGCTTCATTGTGTAATCCTAAGAAGTTCCAGTCAGCAGAAGAGAGCCTGACATTTGTTTTTTCCTAAGAATTTCAAACAGGGTAGTGGCAGTTCAGCATTTCAGAGCTCACGTTGTAAGTTTCATGTTTTAACATATGGGCTGAATGGGCAGTAGCAGAGTGTCCTGATTCAGGGGTTTGGAATGTTAGAAAGTAAGGTGTCAATGCAAATATTATTGATGCCATTGTAAATTATCCTTTAAATTTTACTTTGTGTTGATTGATCTCTTAAAGCCATGACTATGATTTTGTTCATACCCACGATGATAGGGGAATTGTTCATGTATTATGTTAGTTATATACTTGTTGAAAGTTTCAAGGCAGCTCTGGAAGTTTATGAAAGCTTTTGTTTCTGTCATTGTGAGAGGTTCAAGCACAGTATTTTTCCCTAAAGTTTATTTATAGTTTGCCAATGCATTTTTACAGCTGCTTTTTGGAAACTTAAGATTTACTGTTCTGCAGATCCATCTACAAGCTTATCATTTACTGTGCAATGAGCTCTTGACTGTTACTACTCAAACCCAGTCTTGAACCAGCCTGGGTCCAGCTGGTTTTAGTAGCTTTCATTCAGCACCAAGGGTTTGATGGATGTGGAGTGGCTCTCTGAAGAAGCCATTCAGACATCCTTGCACTATGGACAGCAGCAGACCTACTCCTGGGAATGTAGCACAGGAAAGCTCAAACTGCCTTTAAGGCTGCTGGCTTTCCCCCAGGTTGCCAGCCTGGTTTAAGCCCATGCCAAGGCTGGTGGACTGCCAGTGCAGCCTCAGGAGCAGCATAGCCAAAGCACCGTGTCTGGCCTAACAAACAGTGCTGGGGTCAGGCAGCTCCTGGAGGGAGCCTGCTTGAGCATTTCTGCATGTTTGACACAGCCAGTGCAGTCCAGTCCGGGAAAACAACACGCAGGCAGCTGAAAGGCAACACTAGTTCCTTGTGTGCTGTGATGCTGAAGATGAGTGTGTGCCGGCTACTTTGTTTCATGATTTCTGAAAATGTTTGATTGTCAGTATCTGCAAGCTGGAGCCCTATAAAGAGTAGATTATAAAAAGAATGTAGGGATCAGTCATGCTTAGAAATCCTGTCAGAAGGAATAAACTGTTGTTAAAAATGTGCCTTTCTATTGCTTCACCAATTGCTAGTACTGTCAAACCCATGCAAAGGTTTCTAGATGTCCTTATTCCAAATTCCTCTTATAGACACTAATTATTCATTCTTTAGAAGTCAAGATAAGCGTGCATCACTGAGAAAAGGGGGAGAAAAGGCTTTTATTTATGTCTTCCCTTAAGTTTCCTGTTAAGGATTAACACCTTTACTGATTTCTCAAAGATTTAAGACAACGTAAGGTCTTTGGCACTATGTATTTACAATTACTCAGAATTGAAATGCAAGACTCCCTAAATCACAGGTGGAATGAAATCTGTCAGACAGATTAGATGTTTACCTACAAGCATTTGATTGGGATACTGAAATGTCATTGTAAATTTATGCCAGTGACCATTTTTCTTGTAAAATGCCAGGTAATTTAGACTTCTGCAAGGTTGAGGTGAAGAGAACAACTGTAAACCCTAAAAAGCAGATTCGTGGTGAGATTACCTCCTTGCCTCAAAGTTTCTGAAGTGTTTCCTTTTAAATTGAATGCATTTCAATAATCTCTTTTAATTTCTCAGAATTTAGCTAAAATTTATTATTCTTTCCAGTTTTATCAATTGTTTAGGTTATTAGTAGTAAAAGTAGCAGGACCATGTCTACTGTAATGCAGTCCTTTACACCCATACAGCCTGTTTTAGTTTTCTTTTGCAGAATGAGGCCTGACTCCTTGCAGACTTTGAAAATAATTCTCTTTGATCTTAATTTATGCAGGAAAAAATCTTTACCCTAGAGGAATGCCTGTTCTTCAGATGATCTCTGCTGAAAGTACTTGATACTCTCAGGAAAGACTATGGATGAATATTATTTATTCTGCTTATTTTTAGTTCTTTTCATTAACATAGTAACAAAGAAACACATGCCTATGTAACTTAGATACAACCCATTACTTGAATGTCCAAAACTGCCCATCAACTTTATCTATCTTTAGTTTGTTTCAAGTGTGAACATAATATTTACGTTCCAAGTCCCAAATCTAATTTTTGTGAAAACACTCTTTCCTTTAATCACGGTGATCCCAAACATGGATGAAGGGCCCTGAGGCCCCTGATGCCTTCTGTAACTACTCCCATGAGGAGCCAGTGGATGGATGGGAAGGCCAGGACTGGACTATAGATACCCACATGTCTCCCTCATGTAGGTCTGCAATACAACCCTGCCCTCACTCAGGAGCTTAGGAGCATTTCTCAGTCTCCTATTTTAGAAGCAATGGAGGTAGCACATGAGGTTACAACAATATGTGTCGTGCTCCCACCTTGCTACAGAACATACTAAGATTTGGTCTCTTTGGTTTCTTTTTCCTTCCTACCAGCTTTTTAATGTTTGATTTGCATTTTTTTTAATAGAACTGCTTTGCTTTCAATGCCTTGAAGCATCCATCTTCTATTCCTCAGACATACTGATGGAGTATCAAAGTACTTCACACTATCTAGCATCTTAGGCTACCCTGGAGAAAGACAGCTCAGGGGAGGAATAAAATTCATCCTCTAGTGGTTCTAGTTCTGCTTTCTCTAGTTCTGCTGTTAGAAAATGGAAGGGAGTGAAATGTGGTGAAACTACAGGCACCTCTCCAGAGCTGGACCAAAGCCAGATTCTGCATGACTCCTGGAAGGGTTGTCAAATACTAGCTTTTTTTAATTAATGACTGTGCATAAATGAAACAAACAGCAAATGGCAAAACATTCTTGGAAAGGAGCAGTTCTGTGATGCACCTACTTCCTAAAAATGCATAGTGTATGCTGCAGGAGTCTTGAATTCGGAGGGAGATCTGTTCTTTCTGATGGTTGTGACTAGTGCAGTGGCATCTTCTGTGGTCAGTGGATTACTGGCCGTCTGTAAAAGATGAGACATAGATCCAGGCATGGTGAGAATGAGGATATCATGTCTAGCAGAAGGCTTGCTGTAACCTCAAGCATGATCCTTTCTTCCCATTCTTCGGCAGGCATGTGGAAAAACTGTGGTCCCTTTCAATGGGTTTGTCTGTTATCTCATCGTATCTTGTCTCTGTCCCACAAAAGTCAGCAAGCTTCCAAGTCAAGTGGAGTTACCTTATCAATTTCTCTCTGTCTCCAAGTGTGAAATTCCATATATCAGGTCCTTTACATCTGTCATGCAGAAGGATGTGATGTGGATCCTGTTCAGTCATGTGATGGGGAGAGGCTGAGGCAATGGGCTGCATTTGAATGTGTACTGGCTAGTAGGGCCCCTCTGGATGGGGTTGTGCCCCTTGGGACTTTTCTCATTTGCTTGGCTCCTCTTGGCAGCACAGCAGATCAGAGCTCAGGCTGGTTGTCTGCCTGCTTCAAGGTCTGTCTGACTGGCCTTACAGGGTTGGCACTGCTGTGTGCCTCTCAGTGCATGAATATCATCTCTCCCCCACCTTGGACCTCTTGTGCAGTCCCCATTCTCACGATTAGAAAGAAAAGTTTCTTTGTTAATGTTGGCCAGCAGAAGACATGTTCTTGTTTAGGTCCTTCGTACTATCAGCTCCTAAGACAATCTGAGTGGCTACAGAGAGAGAGGAATGCTTCTGGGTGAGCTAGTGACTTTACCTCAAGCCAGGTTAGGAGCAAGGTACACAGACATGTTTATTTATAAAATCTGAAACAGCAGGCCCAAACCACTGGTGTGGTTGCAGCGATTTACGAAGGCAGGGGTATCCAGAGACAGTCCTACATTAATAGCTTTAAAGATGCCCCTCAACCACCATAGTGTCATTTGCAGGCTCTCAGGATGGTGATGTTAGATCTAGCTGAGAATGCAGCTCGTAAGCCAGCTGGCTTTTCTGAGTTGAATTCCTGGAGTCTGATCTTGGATTGAGAAGGTTTGTTAGCTCTCAATTCTCACCTCTGGAATCTTAGCTGGTTATTCAGTTTTGTCCTTTCAGGGATTATTGACCCCATCTTACTAGAAGACAGTTTTGGCTTTCTTTTGCCAGGGCTTGGTAATACTCCTCTATTTTAGGTAGTGCTGTGGCATTGCCCTGTTGTGGCAATGACAGCTTATCCTGTGCTTGAATGCATTCTTGGCAAATAATTTACATTGTGAAGGAGAAAGGTCTGGAGAGGAAGGATTTCTTATATTGATAGACACTGCCTGTTTTTCTCACTATGAAAAATGGCCAGATTCTCCTTGCCACATATAAAATATCAAGACTCACTCTACTTATGTTTGATTAGCAGAGGAGAGGAATTCAGCTTCATATGATAGCTGTGCCCAGCTGTACATGTGCCAATGCCAATTCACATGCATCACACACCTCAAGGTGTAAGTTCTGCTTAGAGCAGGGTATGTGTGAATTCATTTGTGTCTGCTGTGACACTGGATAGGACTTGCTGCCAACACTTGCTTTGCATTCTCAGAGAGAATTTCTCATCCAAATTTTCCATGTATGGAAGGCTGGATGGAGGCAGATGGTGAATTTAGCTGACTTAAAAATATTCCTTTTAGAAACAAAACAGAAAGAAACAGATTCTGCAGTAATCTCTGCTGCTCCTGCTTCAAGTGAGCCGAAGAAGAGAAAAGATGTAAAACCTTGAATTTTGGAGAGGCATTTTTCTTGCCTTGGAAGGTCAAAAGTTTTAGTACTGATCTCTGCATTGCCTGCAGGCTTTTTCAAGGCAGGAGCACGAGCACATTGCCTTGCCCTTGCTTCAGTTTTAATTTTTCCATATTTTAAAGATATGGACTTATATTAGAAAGAGATAACATATCAGTGGAAATACTGAACCAGGAGAAGGAGGATGTTAATTAAATGGAAGGCATTGCACTATTGAGATGATCAAGGAACACTGGATGCTCACAGCACATGCTTGTGGCTATTATGGTAGCTGGGGTGTGGAACATACTGAGGGAAGAAGGGCATTCAGCTATTCATGCAAGTCTTTCGCAGTGTAGTAACAGCACCTGAGATTACTGAAATACTAATTGTTTTCTTTGCTTTTCCTCTGAACGACTACTAGCACTTGGGTTCTCACTTTGTCTGAACAGATTAGGCAGCTTAATTTTATTCCTTCCTAGTCTCTGTCTCTTGCTTCCTACTGTGCAATGGCTAAAACCATTGGGTTTGGGCTACTTATGAAAAACTGAAGTAGCTCCTGAACTTTGCAATCAAAACAAACAATGGTTCCGATCCTATGGGATTTTAGTAGAGTGCAATTTTCTGCTTTATATGCCCTGAGGGAGTTCTCTTTCAGCTTCTTCCTCTCTGGTTGACTGTTCTGTTACTGTGGTTTTTCATGCTGCATGTGTGTTCCCATACATGACTCATAGTTGTTAGAGTCACGTGTGGTGATGAGGGTGAGCCTGTGAGCCAGCCAGAAAGCTCTGGATCTGGGTGCTCTGTTTTTTGTACTACCCACCAGGTCATGGGGCATTCTTGCTAGAGAAGGACGCATGTTTACTGTGCTGACACCATTCAGCTCCCTGGTGCCTGAACTCCTGTGTTCTGGTTTTTGGCCAGCATAGAGTTAATTTTTTTGCAGTAGCCATGAGGGGGCAGAGTTTGGACCCACATGGGCATGTCTAGGTTGTTATTGTCACCACCTCATGTCACCATCAGGGTTGGAAGTACAGGACTCTGAACCTCCAAGAGGAAGGTGGACAGTCCAGGAGAAGCAGGGACACAGAGAGTCTATCGTTCCCTGTTTTGGGGTCATGCCGCATCCAGTCAGTCGGTGAGCATTTTTTGCATGTAAATCATATTCTTTTTGTATGATTTTGTTATTAATATTGTTGCTGTCACTATTAATTTTCTTATCTCGCTGCTGTTCCCAGTAGATTGTTCCTTTCTCAACCTGTAATCTCTGCCTTTTTTCTCTCTCACTGGAGAGGCTGTGGTTTTGTCACGGTCGTAGAGAAACGCAGTGGAGTTTCTAGCAGTGTTTAATTCCATACCACCCACATCATGGCAGGGGTGTGGGTTCAGCTACAGAAAGCTGGAGCTGGAAGCGTCACCATCTTTTGCTGGCTTGGGCTCAGGGTGTGCAGGCTTTGGGGTTAGCCTGGTGGAGCTAGCCCCTCTCGGCCACCAGCAGTCTCTTTCCCCTTTCTCTGAGCTGTGGCTTTTCTGGTTTGGTTCCGTAGGTTACAGCCAGTGAACCCGAGATGCTGCTCTGAGAAAAGAACAAAAAAAAAGAAGAAAGGGAGAGAGCAGTGGCCACGTGAAGTGGAGCCCAGCTGAGCCATGTGGACCCCAAGCTGCAGCCACAATGGACTGCAGCTGGAGCCACAGCCAGAGCCCAAGCTGCAGCCAGAACTGCCGAGCGCTCCAGCACTGCTCCCACAAGGTCAGGCCAAGGAAAAAGGTCCCCAGCCTGTTTCAGAGTCCTGTCAGGTCCCACCACGTTTTGTTTTGTCCCTGTTTTTCTTTTGCTTTTTGGGTTGGTTAACTGGAAAGTTAACCGTGCTTGGTGCTGTCTTTGCAAAGTGTCTTTCTTTATTTGGTGGGCAAAATACTCTCTCTTTTGTATACTCTTTTATGAATGTTGTTGTGGTTAGTACTATTTTTCAATAAATTGTGATTATATTTTATAATCTCTGCCAGTGTTTTCTCCATTATTGGAAAGGAGCAGGTGAAAGCGTTTAATTTTCACACTGTATTTTAAACCAGAACATTTTTAGTGCTGTTCCTAAACCATGACATTCTGGTTTTGCAGGAGTAATAAGCTACCGAGCACCTATCCCAGGAGCAGTTTTCCTTTCTCAGAGAACTCCTTGTGGCTGAGGTTCAGCTCCTTCACTTACTAGTTGCCCTACAGAGAGACAAATGTGCAGAGGTAATGTGGTCTTCCAGCCAGCTGCAGCCAGATGCCATACCAAGGCACCCACGTGAGGATGAAAAAGAGGGATATCAGACACATTGAAATCTTCAGTGCATGGGACATCAGCAGCACAGAGATTGTGGCACTGCATGTCCCCTAACGGGCATATAACATCACAGTGATTATCTTCCCAAAAGAGCAAAAGCAACAGGACTTCGCATTCTGCAAACTTCTCTCATACAGATCATGTCTGGCCTGCAATACATCCTGCAATTCTGATCCTGTCCCTGTTTCAGTCCCACCATTGTCCCTCGACCAAGAGCTCTTTCTGGTATCTGATCAAGGCCTTGCTTCAGGGCTGTTTCTGGAGGTACCAAATGATTAAGAGGCTTTGAGACAGGAACTGTCCAGAGAAGACAAGACTCTCCAGTAAAAATATTTGCTGGAAGAATTGCGAACTTTTATGAAGTTGTGTTCTCTTACATGGTTCTGAACGTTTGTTTCTCAGCCAGACACACACAGTTGTCCTGAAAAAATGTTGATGCACTTTTCATCCAGCACTGTGTCCTCTCAGCCTCTCTTATTTCCGAACTAAGAACTTAGCAGAATTATGCCAGGAAATCATGTGGGCATTGCCAAGTAAGAGCATGTGACCTTGAACTTCAGGTAACTTACTAATAATGCCTCAGCAAAGTATGGTGCAGTCTCTTCTCCAAAGCTGTTTTGTGGGGAAGAAAAGTATGTTAACAATGCACTGATCTCTCCTTTGGTGCTGTGCTGGGGTCTGCAGAAAGATGTGCTTTTAGGCAAAACTTCTAGTCCATCGCAGTCCATATCTGGCTGTAAGAAGTTGTGGTGGGTTGACCTTGGCTGTACACCTGGTACTCACCAAGCCATTCCCCTCCTCTGCAGAACAGGGGAGAAAATAAGAGAGAAAAAACCCTTTTGAATCAAGATAAAGGCAGTTTAATAAAGCAAAAGAAAAGGTCACACACGAAAGCAAAGGAAAATAAAAGATTTATTCTCTATTTACCATAACTAGATGAAGTCCAGCCACTTCCCAGAAAGTCAGGCTTTAGTACACATGGTGTTGTATAGTGGTGTACACACATGGTCCAGAAGACAAACATTGTAATAACAAATGTGCTGTCACTTCCCTTTACCCTCTGCCTTTCTCTTCGCTTTTATTGCTGAGGAGATGTCATATGGTATGGAATATCCCTTTGGTGAGGTTAGATCAGCTGTCCTGCCTATGTTCCCTCCCAAGATCTTGCCCACCACCACCAGCCTAGTGGCGAAGGTGGAGGGAATGTTGGAGAGACAGTGTTTGATGCTTTGGGAGCCAAAACTTTCCTTTGTTTATCAGCACCTTTCTAGCTACCAGTACAAATCACAGAACTATGAGGGCTGATATGGGGAAAGTTAACTCCATCTCAGCCTGGGAAAATTAAATCCATCTCAGACAGACCCAATAGGGAAGTTAGTCACTATTCTACTTTGCTCCATGGAGAGGAATTACCCAGTGTGGGAGATGCTCCAGAAATTAACTAAGTTCCTCTTGAGGGACTGGTTTTCAGAGATGCTGGGAATTGAGCAGGTCAACTATTTAATCACTTTCAGTCTAGATTTCTACTGTTAATCAGGGTTCCCATCAGAGCCATAGCTGAGAGATTGATTTTGCCCATAGTTCGAGCAATATTTTCAGGGTGAGAGACTGGAAAGAAACACATATTACTTCCCTTCTACTGCCATCAGTGTTTGTGTGCTGTATACGGCCCCCCCAAGAGCTGAAAAACATTGAGGTAGGACAAATTATCCAAAAGCAAACTGGTAATGGCTTCAGCTCCTGATGTGTCTAGGACATAATAGTGTCTAATAAGACACTATTAGAGATGTTTTGGAAGAAGCAAGTATAAGAAGGATGAGTCCAAAGAATGTATTGGTTTTACTGTCTTCTTAGTGCCCAAGATACCAAGGGAATAATACAAGATGAGCAATATGGGAAATGCTAGCCAGACAATATTAATGTGTAGGTTATAGGTATCCTTCCTAACACAAATAAAGCCCTAGAGTCATCGGTTTCACATAGATCTTTGTCTTCAGTGAGCCAAAAGGCATTTTGCCAAGAATCTTTTCATTCAGTGTAACACAGATCCCATGGCCTATCAAAATGCATTTTGTATATCCCAGTTTCAAATTGAAGGAACATTTCCACCAGTTCATATCTGAAAATTTTGCATTATTCCCTTAATCTATTTAAAAAAGTTTCTCCATGTCATATTGGAGAACGAAAGTTCCTGACCAAAACATGTTTTCTGTTGGCTAAGCATAAACTGGAATGACTTAGTTATGGTAATTACTGTCACATCTGCTAATGAAGATAACAGTTCCACTATATGCACATTTCTGCTTTTCAGAAGTTTTTACATTTTAAAAGTATTGCAGCAGAAAATATCATGACTTTCAGAATGTGAACATTTTTGCCTGAGAACAACAGTTGTTTGGTTAAAATTGATTTTCTTGCAGAAGATTGAACTTGATGAGCAATAATTTTGACTACAAATAATGTCAGATCAGGTACCAGTTCTTGAAGGGATGAATTCTCTCACAACATCTCTCCTATGCATATAGCTCCTTCTATCAAAAGGCAGTTGTCTTCCAGCTCTAATTGTGTAATGATTGTGTTGGACTGGGAAGACAGAAAGATAAACAAAGACATAAACAAAACCAAAAAATCACTGTAAAATTAACAAGGAGGGTAGTTTCCTTAGTTCATTGTTCAGACACTGGACATTTCCTCCAAACTTCAGGGAGCATTGCGGGTCTTCAGGGAGCAGTGATCAGGGGATGTGACAGAGCCATGGCAGTGGGAATTGGCATACAAAAGAGATATTTTCCTGGATGGATTTCGAGTGGGTAAGACTTTCTCTTGCTTTGTGCCAGCCTAGAGACCCAGGTTCAGGTCCCAGCTTCAATTCAGCGTCTTGAGCCTGTCCATGGGTGAATGTAGCACCCTCCTATGCAGAACCCAGTGTGGGATATGGGTCCCTCCAGCCCCATCTGTGACCCTGTAGGGGTTAGAAGCACTGAGGGCATGGGTCCCACGGAAGAGCATCAGTTGCTTTTGGGGGTAACTCCATTAACAGACGTCAGCTGCCACACAAAACTTTCATTTGCAGAGGATGAGAAATATTGGGGATGCTCAGAGTTCCTGTGTTTTTTCTCCCACACTGTGTACTCATTGATGACTTCCAGGCCTGAGAGAGGCCTAAGATTCCTATTGTTCTTGAGAACACTGGCTCCAATGTTATTGGCTACTCGCCACCATTGCACTAACAATGTCTTTGACACCTTTAGGTCCTAGACCATGGTGATTCAGATTTATGTAAGGCTTAGCCAAATTTTGAATCAAGTGTGAGGCAGCCATCACTCCCATCAGCCTGTGTGCTTCCAAGTATATGGGCTCTATGCCTGTAACATGCCCTTTGCCTTCTCAGGATCTACAGAGAAAAAGTATATTGATGAGTGGTGCATTGTGTCCCCCCATCTCTATTAAATAAATTAAACTACTTAATAAAATTAAGTAATGCTATGCAACAACAGCACAATTTTACTCTTTATGCATTATCATCCCCTGGTTCTCCCCTTTATCCCAGACTTCCAGGAGTAAATGTATCCTCCTTGCTTATCCATTTGACATCCAGTGACTTGCTGCAGCTTCTTATCAGTCTGCAATGTGACTGAACTTTTTTTGGTGTAATTGAGAACTTTTGACATCAGGTAATTTTTTTTTTTTCTTAGTTTAAGCATGCAGCTGATATTGCCAGCAGAGGTAGGGCAGCTCAGAACATTCTGGCTTACAACCAGCAGAAAGAATCCCAGCATTTCATCTTGGCCATTGTTGACACAGCTGCAGTGAGACCTATCAGTGCAGCTGGATGCTGTATTTCCACAAAAACCTGTCATTTGGAATTCCTTCATCAAACCCTATACTTAGAGCTCATATTTCTCCACACTGTTATATGCATTCAGCAGTCTAACCTCAAGATAAATTACCCTCTCAACAAAGCCATATTCCAGTTCAGTCTGTAGCCTCTAACAAAACAGTCTTTGTTCTTGTGTTATTGTGTTTTTTGACTTTCCTTCCATTTGTAAAAAGTTATAAAGTTCTCTTCCTGAATCACGCATAAATCCTACTGTTACAAAAATGAGTACAAGACTTGTTTAATCAGATTACTTACTTCATGAGGCAGAAAATAAGAGGAGAGACACCAGAAAAGACTAGAACAGTTGTGACAAACCCATGGTGTGCAGACCACAAGTGCTACAAGTGTTTCATCAGGAGTGCACAATCAGGGATGCAGTCCCATCCCTGGTTTCAGCTAGCTGCTCCAGTAACAGCTAGAGGAGACAATAAGGAACAAAGAAATAGCTCTGGGGTGTAGAAAGCAGTGAAGAAAGATGTTTGACATCAAAGGGAGAGCACTTAAAAGGAAATTCACATTTCCCACCACCCCCACCCCCTGCCTTCATCAATAGCCAGATTACATGTGGCTGTCAGAATTCTGGCAGGATCATGTCCTTGATCTCCTTTTTTGGATACATACCAGTTGGTAAGTACAGCTCTGACCGTATGGAAAGGCTAGTGAGTGCAGATGGTCAGAAAACATTCAGTTTCAACCCCTGGGTGAGCGTCAGGAGCTTGTGTTGCCTTCTCTGCTGAGGCAGCAGCCAGCAAGACAGACTCCTGAGGCTCACTCATTTTGGACGTTTCATTCTGGTCTGCCATGAAGCAGATTCAGTTTGTCAATGCAAGCCTAGCAGAGATGTGACTCCCTGGATGTGATAGATCTTCCGTTCCTCCTACTGAAGCCCCTCTTCAACATGCTGTGGATGTACTCCTGCAACCCTGCTTGCTGCCCAGCACTCCCTGCACACTATATGTATGTGGTGCTGGCCCCACTGTGGGCAAGGGCTAACTTCGGGGCTAAGCTTTCCTCAAGCTCTTCAGGCTATGTGCAGGGAACTCACAGTTCTCCCACATTAGGTTCTTGCTCCCTCACAAACTACCTTTCTCCCCTTTCTCAATTTCTGGGCCCACCAGGCAAAGCAATTTTTTATCTTCATCCCATTTCCCCACAAACGTGCAAGCCAAAACTGTACCAGCTGCTCCTACCTCTCTTGAACTGACTGACAATTCCCCAGGCACAGGGGCTGACTTTGTGATCAGACTCTGGGAATGCTTTGCAGTATGCTACTCCTGCATGGCAGAAGAAAAAGCATTTGAATGCCACCGTATATTGTGACTGAGTGTAAGTCCCAATATACGGGACTTCCAGACTCACTAGAAGCAATACAGCCTCTCTTGTCCACAATCCATAATTTATTTTATAGTTATAAAGAAAGAATTTGAAAAATTCTGTTTCAAGGGGACTAAATGCATGAAAAAATTATGAAGTGTTATTTTGCCAAAATAATTTCTGGCTAATAGCATAATACATATTTTTTTTCCTACTCTGAATCTTCCTTTTCATCCCCTGTCACTGCCTTTACCCCCTTCTTCCCTTACTCTCTATTTCCATTTAGAGCTCCAGGCTATTAACCTGTAATTTTGTACCCTTCCTGGATGTTATGTAGCATTGATGTGGAATGTGGAACAGTTTAGTGGTTCATTCAGATCTATGTGGGGAAAAGACTGGCCAGCTGGCACCCACATCACCACATTTCAACCAGCTCTGCAGCTGCATCTCCTTTATTAAGACCCTTTCCTTCTGCCAGATTTTATTTTTCAAATGATGGGTTTACTTGCATTACTCTAGTGTGAGAAAGACAAAAGGAAGGGTAAAAATAGGTTTAAATCCCATGTAAAGAAGTCATGAGACAAGTCATGTGCCCAGTACATTAGTCAGTCCCACAGAGTGTAGATTGAGCCTTCTGAGGTAGATTCAGAAGTGATTTTGGCACTTCATAAATTGCATGATGCGCTATTTAAATATAGAAAAACAAGCCTAGAGGAGTTGTCCCACATATGTCCATGCCTTGCAGTAACTGCATTATTATTTATATATTTACATATTATTTATATATTTATAATGCAGTAACTGCATTATTATAATATATTTATATATTATAATTGCATATATAAAAGCAAAGGAAAATAAGAAATTAACCTGTAATGACTAAGTGACAGGCCAAAGGAGGTTTATAACTTTGAGAGGAACTGTTATGCTAAGCTAGGAGGTCAGGCCAGAGAGCTGCGAGCAGCTGTGGCACCTGACTCTGCTGTGTACAAGCAGAGCCTGAGAGCAGCAGGTTCAGAAAACCCTGCTGCCCCCATGCCCTGCCTGTCCTTCTGGGCAACGAAGAGCTCAAACAGCATCTGGTCTTGAAAGATGCTGAGCTCTGACATCTCTTACGGGCATTAGGGGAAGCTGGGTGGAGTGTCCTGGAAGCTGGTACTGCCAAGTCCTCTAATGATTAATTTGGTTTTTTCCAAGCTGCTCCCAGATGGCAGCATCTCCCATCTCTGGCCACTGGTACCCTGGATCCCTGTTCACCACCGTTCTTCTCATTGCTGCCTGGCCTAGGGAGAGAAGCCTTTCCAAGTGATGATCAGCCTGGGGCAACCACAGTCCTTAGCTGCTGCTGATTTTTCTTAGGCCACTTCTGACAATTTCTGGAGTGAGTTTGCTAGCAAGCAAACCCTGCACCTGCATCCTTCTCAGACTCATTCTCTATGTCCCCACCAGTGAGTCACAGGTTCATTTGCTTTTTCTTTGCTGTAAATGAAGAGTTCACAGCCACCTCCTAGATCCTGTATGTTTCTCACACCTACACACTAAAAGTGCAGCTGCTTGGAGTGAAAACTTCTCCAGGAGGAATGGTGCCACTTGTAAGACTTGGGTTCTTGATTTATGCTGCTTATAAACAGGAGAAACTTATGTCTTGCTTGCAAGGGCTGTCCCAGTGTTGTGAGAAAGCCCTGCAGAGCCTGCGGTTGCCCTGTGCTGCCACATCACCCTTATGTGACCTCACCTGCACCTTCTGACTCCTAAGGGTGACATTCAGTGCAAGAAACCCCATCGCTCTGGGATCCAGTCAGCCCACAATAACTGAGAACAGCTATAGTTTTGGCTGTGTGTTGCAGCACACCTCTCATTAGGGGTAGAAATGAGCCAAGATACAGACATTTAACAATATGAAAAGGGCCCCTGTTTATTCTTCTTCACAGCTCAGCCACCCTGACTCTGATTACAGCAAGCTCCTACTGTAGGGTTCAATTGCAGACTCTGACTGCTGGTTATTTCCTACTGGCCTACATCTGCAAATATTAGTTTGCAGACTCTGAACACAGGCCTTTACCTAGCTCGACTATGACTGCAGGCTCCAACAGCAGGCTCTAGCTCCATCAGACCCAGACTGATCTCACAGCAGATCTTTCTGCAAGCAGTAACTCTCTTCCTTGTTTCATTCTTTGTGTCTTTTCAGATCTTTCCTTCTCCCACAGGGCTCCTCTACTTCTACAAGGCTCTCTTCCTCCAGGTCCTCTTCCTCAAAAAGCTCCCTTGACTAGCCAACCCACCCCGTTTTGTTTTGTCACCGCTGCAACCCATTAAGAGCAAGGCTGTTCCCCTTCTTTGGTAATCAGTACAACTGTGGCTTATCAGGGGTGAGGTCGCCTGTAATCCCTTCTTTCACACCACAGGCTGTGGACCTTCTCCTTCCCCCCCAGACGTATCAGAGTCATTCCAGGCTGCTGCTAAGCGTTCTTGTCTCCTTTAAGTTCATATTCTAGTTTCTACAATTTCACGATAAAGTCAGACTGTGGCAGTTACAGTGTTAAATGAGATGGAGATAGGAATGTATTCACCTTTTTAGTCTGGAACAGATTCAGACTTCTTTACTGCCAAATTCCCAGTATGTTCAGTAATAAAGTGTAGCTTGTAAACATGTCAGCACTTAATGGGGCCTTGAATCAAGTATTAGCTCATTCAACCAACTGTTGGTGCCAAAAGTGTTTCAGTGCTTTTTATTTTATATCTCTTTTACTGAGGACTTTGTGACTTTTCCTAAGGTGCTAAAACCAAAACAGTAACAGAAGAGGCTTTCCGATAAAGGTTGAGAAGAACTAATTAATACACTTAGAAATATTCCCATTTCCCCAAGAACAGGATATTTTTAGTTGCTTTATTCCCTTAGGTTCTACATAGACTTCTCAAATAGTCCAGTCATTAGAGACCGTGGAAGGGTTAGATTTGGATAAAGAACAAAGTACCACAAAACCCAGTGGAAGGCTTGACCCTGAAGCAGATGACCATTGTCAGCTTTGATTTTATTGCCAAAGTTTGTAAATATTTTTCTAGTGTAGGCCAAACCAACTGTGGCTATTTGGCCACAGTTGCTTGCTTGTTTGTAGCACCAGCTAACATTCTTCTCTGATTTCAGTCCGATCATTCTGATGTGGGTTGGTTCTGCAGATCTTTTCTTAGGTATTTCCTTTTAAGGAACAGGCTGGTTTTAAATGACCCAGCCATGAGCTCTTAATGTTGGAGATCCTTCCTCGAGAGAATACCCTCCATTCTCTGACTAGAAACCATGGTGGATTGGTTACTGCAACAGGAGATGGGAGACCACAGTCCAGTGCTTTGCCAGAGACATCTGTGGGATTTGAGACAATCTCTGCTTCTATGGTCTGTGGTGTTTTATAAACAGGGATTTGAAAAAGAGTGGCAGGATTATTATTTATATACATTATAACATCTTCTCAGATCCTAGCCGTGGACTCTCCTGCTAATGACTGGTGGGAGAAATGCGTAATGTCTTGAAAGAACCAATCAGGTTCTGGAAGAATGGCTGTGGGGGTTTTAGGAGAAATAGGTGTTAACGTCTTACAAATGGGTCATTATGTCTTCTTGAGCATCAAGTTGCATTCTTTGCAGAATCCAGATAACTTGAGCTTCTAAACTTTAGGGCAATGGGTAGTAGGCGGTTCGGGAAGTCTGTACCTTCCTAGTAACCCAGCTAATGGAGAAAGGAAGAGGGCAACATGGAGCCAGGAGTTTAGGATAAAAGGAGGCTGTGTCCTCCAAAAACTTGAGAGAGACCCCACAGGGGTATGGCCTTGTGGACTCTATTCCTTTCCTCAAATAAAGTTGCAAGGTTCCTCTGTCTCTTTTGTGGACACTGGCTTTTCACAGCGTGATTTTCTGTGCATCACCAAGTGTTTCATTTAATTATGACCCATGAGACAGCAGCTGGTACCCATCATGGAGTTGGAAGGTTCTCATCATTGAGATGGGTACCCATCTCAATGATGAGATGATGATGTACCCATCATCATTGTTCTCATCATTGCAGGTACCCGTCACAGTTTGGAAGAAGGCCACTGAGATTACACTTTAGAAATGTGTATTTGGTGTAAAAAAGCTGTAGTGTGCTCATCTAAATCTGTTTGCCTATAGATGTTGAAAACATTTGATTGTGGAGTGAAGCAAATATTGAAATTCTGGACTTCAACCAGGACTTCGCTTTTCATGTGCAACTCTCTGGTTTCAGCATGTGATGGATCTCAACTTGCAAACACCAGAGTACTCACAACCAGGTGAGGACTGATTTTGCAAACCTCTGATGAGCTCCCAGCAGCACCAAGTGAGGGCACGCTCCAGCTCCGCTGTCTCCCCCACCCCCATCGCCACTGCCGCATAGAGGTTGTGCTTTGCAAAACCTTGGCTATTATCAGTGGTGTTCGAAAAGCCTGTATGACATCTGGAGCAAATGGCGGCTTCCCAGAAGACAAAAAATCATGGAAATTGTCCTGTTCGTACTTCTGGAGAACAGGGGGTGAACATTTTTGTTTGAAACCACAAATTTCAGGGTGGCGGGGCCATAAAGCAACAGTCACTCAGCCTAGGATCGCAGCTTCTGACCCCCTCGGGCAGAGCACAGCTGCCGAGCCCCTCCGCAGGCCCTGGACCCGGCCGCGCCCCTGCCCTACACGGAGGCAGGCAGGCGGGCAGGCAGGAAGGCGGGCAGGGCCCCACCCCGGCAGGGGCCGTCCCACACGGGCCGCGGCCTCCCGGGACCGGGCGGCCCTGGAGCGGTGCTCGGGGAGGGTCAGGCCCGAGCCGGCTGCGAGCCCCGGGGGCCCGACGCGGTGAGTGCCTGGGCACGCCGNCCCGAGGCCCTGGCCCTGGGCAGGTGGGGCCTGGGGCTGCTGTGCCGGGCCGGGGCTGGCGGCCCCGGGCAGCGCGGGGAGCTGCGTGTTTGGAGGTAACAGCTGCCAGCTGTTGTGCTGCGGAGGCGGACTGCGCTTTGCGCAGGGCTCTAGCTCCTGCCCCCAGCCTGCTCTCCAAGCCTGGGGAGATCCTTGGAGGTGGGCTGCTCAGAGAACTGTGATCCTCCAAGGACCTGCGGGTGATTTCGTGGATGGACTGATGTTTTGTATGTATCGCTATTTCACTTAGTTCCCCTAGATCCTGCTTCTACTTCACAGTCCCTGGTTACTGAGTTCATGTAAAGCCACCCTCCAGCCTGAACCTGTACCCGGGCCTGTAGCAACTCCTGGACTGGCATGCTTGTCTTTTTTTCGTAGTGAAAAATGAGTCAGCGAGCTGACTCCTCTCAAATTCAGCTCCTATTGTGTATTAACAAGCTCTTGTAGGCATTCATCCTGCCCGGCCAGTGGCGTGTGGAAACCTTGGTGCATTGGTGTTTCTGACATTAATGAACTTAATTACAATCCAACAGAGAGGAGTATGGTTCTTAAAGCTCCATTTCTGACACATACAGAAAACTTTGACACACAAAAGATATAGTGAAACTATACATGGATGTTGCTGACTCCTGTATGTTACTGCTGACTGACAGGGATGCAGAGAAAAAAGGTGATTTGTAATCAATAGAAATTGCTTGTTAACAGTAAGGTCGAGTGTCTGTGCAGAATTCATAGCGAAACATAAATGCCATCTCTTGTATAGATGCAAGTGAAAGGAGTCTGTCTTTTTCTACTTTACTGCACAAATATTACTGTTTTCAATGTTACATTAAGAGCAGTTTAAAGTGGTTTTATTTTGGTTTTGCCACATGTCAGTCATCAGGTGATCTGAAATTCTTACCAGGACTTCTTCTGTGCATGTACTCTCTCTTATAAAGCATATGTTGGTCTCTCTGTGTCTTCATTTTTCATCTCTTAATAATAGAATGATTTTTCTTCTACAACACATTCTTGTGACATAATTTATTCTCTTAGCTAACCACTGTTTCTTACTCAGTCCCTGGAAAGAAATTTGCTCCAAGTGATGATCTACAATACCTTGGCTTCTTAGTCCATGCACCTGATCAGCTAACTATTAGAGACTGCGCCTTTACGTATGTTGCTGAGAGCTGATAGTTTCCACAAGGCCTTTCAGCTTGGCTGTCTGTGCTGCTGCATGAGTTAGAATTGCATTCCATCGATTTGATAAAGCCATGGCTATTGTGTGCAGTTTCAGTGACTTGGACTAATATAACTGGACTTGGACTGTGGCTTAGCATTCTGGAGGAAGGGGGAGTTACTTAAACTGTAACTGTTTTTCCTCAGAGAAGTAATTTGTTTGGGTTGCTATACTGAATGGTTGTATTGCACAGTGTTTCAGCAAATGCATTGGAATAACAAAAGAACGGGTAAGAAAGCATTTCTGGCTGTCTTATTTTGATTTTGTTTTTAAATGACAGATGCTTTCTTTACCTATCGAAAGAATGTGCTTCTGGCGAAGAGCCCGTCCACCCAGATAGAAGGTGTCTTTGCTGCAACCACAGGAAGATCAGTCCCAGAAGAGCAAGAAGCCCTTCTACAGCAGTGGCTGGAGGAAGGAGTAGGGAATTTGTCAGCCAGTGAGAGTATTCCAGCAGTGAGGAAAGTATCAGTTACACTCACTAGTGACTGGTTAGAAGGTTCAGAGCTGTTGATGACCAGCCTCAGTGACCTGAATACGTCTCCGGAAGTCACCCAGTGTGCTGATCAGCAGCTCTCAGAGCTAAACACCTTGGCTTCTTCAGAACTGCAAGATCATGCAGTGGCTGAACTGGCAAGATTACCAGCAGAGGAAACAGTGACTGTAGCAGGCAGTGCCCATTGGGCAGCTGTGGTGCCACAGACAGATCACCAGACAGCTGGCTGTGCTGGTAGCAATGTGGAAGTGCTGAATGATGACCCAGCTGTGCTGGCCTGGAGTTTGGCATGTGATGAAGAGACAGTGCCACCAGTGCTCCCAGCACGGCCCATTCAGGATGCGGTGCCATTTTATCCTGTCCCAACAGAGGTGCCCTACCATGGTCAGTGACGGCTCTCAATCTAATGTCTAGTTTGGGATTGGCATTTGTAGTGAATATGGTCAGGTTATTGTGTCTGGGCTTGCTATCAGTAAGACATTGATTGTCCCTGCGGAATTGACAGGGTCTGTCTGCTAGTGAAGACTGAAGTGAGCTTTTGCTGAGGAGGGGCTGGTCACAGCTAGTGGTTTCTGTGCTGTTAGACTGTCTGGTCTGAATATCAATATATGTTCCTTACTGTTCTCAAGTGCTGCCTTTGTACTCTAAAAAGCACCGAAAAGTGAGTCTGGTGTTTCAGTAAGCTTGACTCTGGTCATGTGTTATGCCATCCTTACAGACAACTATCCAAATATATCCAGAAAGAGTATCTGAAAACCAGTGTGGGTGAGGGTTTGCTCAGAGGCTAGAGTGCCCTAGCTTAGGGAATGAGAATGGCTGTTTTCTGGGTCCTAGGGGAAACAAAGTATCAGCAAGGTACCCACTGTGGCTGTAACTTTGCTTTTTGTCTCTTGCATGTAGAGATCTTATGGAGAGACTGGGAGGATCTTTCTGTCCAGCCCTGTGTCTTAGAGCAGGTCTCAAAAAACACTCCTCTCTTTGAGTTTCGAGTCATGTCTTACAACATCCTTGCCCAGGACCTGGTGGAGCAGGGCCTTGATCTCTATGTACACTGTCATCCAGACATCCTGAACTGGAGCTACCGCCTTCCAAACCTTTTGCAGGAGATCCAGCATTGGGATCCTGATGTAAGTATGAGCGAGCCCTCCCTACATCAGTGTCACCAGAATTTGAATTCCTAGTTTGATCTAACAGTATTTAAGAAAAGAAAAAGATGAGGGCAAGTCCTAGGAAGATACTACCTGCTTGGTAACTGGACACTGCTCTGAGAGTGTTTGAGGTCTTTCACAGACTGTGTTTTTGGTGTCTGTCTTGCTTTGATTGTAGAAACTAGTCATATTTTGATAGCAGGGCTTAACTTCTATAAACAGCAGAAGTAGAGGAAGAAGGACCAGTTTTCTAAGGCAGCACAGGAGGGGAAGCCTGAATAGAAGAGGACTCCATAAATTTCTCTATTCTTTGAGTCCTTTTTGTGGGATAAAGGATCTTTTATCTTATCACTGGAAAACTGAATGATACGCTAATGTGACCCAGAAAGTTAGTGCTTTTCATCTGGAAACTACAGGGCAGACTTGTGGTGATGACATTTCTGTTTGGAGGGTTGGTATGTGAGTGCACTTTTCCACTTTCTTCCTTTCCCAAAACAAGGTAACTAGCAAATACTTGTGGAGCAAGTGAGGTCTCTGCCTTCCTTCCAGGTTCTTTGTCTCCAGGAGGTGCAAGAGAATCATTACTGGGAGCAACTGGAACCAACATTCAGGGAGATGGGTATGTCCTCCTTTTTTGGGTCTGTACATCCAGCTCATGGGGCTGGCCAAGCAGTGCTTCCTGCTTAACATCTTCAAAGCACTCAGTTTCAAGAGACCTCTTCCTATTTGCCAGGTGGCTGCTGGCCCTACTTCTGAGCTATCTGCCTAGACCTTTGTCCTTTCTCTTGCAATTGATGTCTCTGAGTTGAAAGATCAGAGTAACAAAACAGAGGGCCCTAGAAGGACAAGGAGAGTCAAAATACCCCCAGTGATTAATAGTAAAGGGTGATTATTGGAACAGAATTGAGTATATTGCTGTACCCAAATGTAGTAGGAACCTTTTCTATACAGACTTGCTGAGCCTGAGGTAGTGACTGGATAAACCTTTTAATAGGTGATGGTTTCTTTTCAGGCTTTGCATGCTTCTATAAACGGAGAACCGGGGCGAAGACAGATGGATGTGCAGTGTGCTATAAGCACAGCAAGTTTCAGCTGATCAGCCTCAGCCCCATAGAATACTTCCGGCCTGGCCTGGACGTCCTCAACCGGGATAATGTGGGCTTGGTGCTGCTGCTACAGCCTGTGCTCCCAGAGGGTCTAGGTCTGAAGGCAGTCAGTCCTTTGTGTGTGGCCAACACTCATGTATTGTTCAATCCCCGTCGAGGAGATATCAAACTGGCCCAGGTCGCCTTGCTGCTGGCTGAGATTGACAAAATTGCAAGAACTAGTGAAGGCAGCTACTATCCTGTCATCTTGTGTGGAGACCTGAACTCTGTACCTGATTCTCCACTCTACAAATTCATCCGGAATGGTGAACTTTTTTACCATGGGATGCCAGCGTGGAAGGTAGTTGCCAGCCAGAATTGGGATTGGATAGCTCTTTATTGTATGCTGCTAGAGAAATGCATGGCTGCATTCTTTCTCTTGTGAGGAGATAGTCTAAATACTGAATTAAGTTATTCAGCAGTTTCCCCCAGTGTCTCCAGCACTGCAGGGGAAAGAAGCAGACAAGTGTGTGCGTGTTTTTCCATCACTGCTCTTTTGGTTTCTCTTGGGACAGACTTGTGATAATAGAACTTGACTTAATGTCAAGTCTTTTTTTTCCTTTCCTGTGGAATTTTTGTGCCTGTTTGACTGGAAGTGTAGGGAAATGTAACTCCACCAAGACTTACTGAAATTTTATGTGGGTGTTTGTTCTAAGAAAAGTTTGAAGTGGGTACTTACGCTGGAGTCTCTTGTGGTTGTCCTACTGTGCATCTGTGATCAAATATATGGTTGTCATTCAAGCTAAGTCATCACTTCAATAAGATACCTGTAAAGTATCTTGTCAGTTGACTTTTAGCTAATTGCATCTGTCCCCTGCGGCTGAAGGTTTATTACACCTGCACCATACTCTGAATAGCTTAGTTCATGCCTGTCTATGAGGGCATTCTCCTGTCTTGCTCTTGGCAAATGTATATATGTACATCGTCTGTAGCTTGCACATCTGCTCTGTGTCACTGATGACACTGATGCTCTCCTTTTCTGGCCTTCTTGCAGGTGTCTGGTCAGGAGGACTTTTCCCAACAATTGCATTCACGGAAACTGCTGGCGCCACTGTGGCCAAGCTCACTGGGTGTAACAGACAAGTGCCAGTATGTCACCCTGTGCCAGCCGAAGAAACCTGGTGAGCTCCAGTGTGCACTGACAATATGAGTTTGCTGAGGATGGGCAAACTGTCAAACTTTGTGGGCCTTGCTGTCTCTCTGAGTAGCTTGGGCATGTGCTGTAGGAGACACTTGACAAAGATTCTCTCCTTCTACTTCATATATGAGTTAAATTCAATTTTTTCCAGAACCTATTGCTGTAGCCTCATTTCTTCCGTTTTCTTTCTCTAGTTGGGAGCCGAATGTTCCTCTACCAGTAACAATTGCTTTATGTGTCTCTTTGATATTCCCAGACTTACGCTTTTGTGCAGTTAGTAAGATAGTAAACTATGTTCAGCAGGTACAGCTTTTGTCTCCAGGTGTTTGGGGTGTGGTTTTGGATAGTATTTGCAAACCACTGTAAAGAAATCATTCCCAAGACCCAGTTACAGTCATGTCTGTTCTCTGCATCTGTAGAGAGGATTAAAAAAATGGAGCCCACACAAAATAGCTTTTGTTAAAATCTTGAATGTAGAACTTGTATTCAGCCTGATCTCCAGAAATGTTTTTCTCAGAAGACATTTCCTGGAGTTGCACACTAACTGATCTGCTTGAAAGTCCCTTGAACTTTTGGTGTCTCAGAGAGGACATTCTTACTTTGTACTGACCATGACTGCTGCATTTGAGGGATAGCAGTGGCTGTGGTCTGTTCTACTTTTGCACATCTGTTCTGTTCTACATGTAGGTTATTAGGTGATTTCTACTCTCATGGTATCAGAGTGCTTGGGCACAAAAGTGACTCTCAAACTAAAGAGCTCTCTCTAAGAGGGCCAAAGGTCTAAAATGTATGCAGGTGTTCCCTGGAGATGTGACTTTGCTGCAGTTACCTTCTTTTAACTTGTACTTTTCTCTGCAGGAAGACGTGAGTACAGCCGTGACTTCCTGCTCCAGTTCCGCTTTTGCGACGTTGCCTGTGAACGACCCCCACAGCTGGTCCTCTTGGAAGGTGTGACAGATGCTAAACCAGGTATTAACGGGAGACTTTTCAACTTGTTACTTTCCTAGCTCGGTGGAGCCTCTCCTCTGAGGACAGACTGAGAGAGTTTGGACTCTCTCAGTCTGAAGAAGTGAAGGCTCCACTGAGGCCTCATTGTGGCCTTCCAGTACTTAAAGGGGGCTTTTTATAATCAGAGATGGAGAGTGACTATTTACACAGGCATATAGTGATGGGACAAGGAGAAATGTTTTTAAACTTCCTAAAATTCTTTACATAGGGATTAGTAAGGCATTGGGCCACATTGCTCAGGGAAGCTGTGGATGCCGCATCCCTGGAAAGTGTTCAAGGCCAGGTTGTATGGGGCCCATGGCATGGAGGGATGGAACTAGATATCTTTAAGGTCCCTTCCAACCCAGGCCATTCTATAATTGTATGATTCTATGATTTCAAGGAAAACATGAGGTGGAGGTAGTGCCTGGTGAAGAAAGGGAAAGGCATAGGGTGCCTTCTGTGACTGTGATTAGATTCCATGAGAGCTCAGAGAAGTACACTTTCCTCCCTCATACACACTCACTGTGTTCTTTGAGATGCACTGAGATTCAGCTTCTTGAAGCTGTTTCTTATAAACTTCTTTTAAGCTGGAACACATACATATATTTATTTTTTCTGCTTCAAGATTCTGATGGTGGAGAACAACCTGAAGACTGTAATGATACACAGTGGTCCCCATGTAGATGTCTCTGGAAGATGGTACCCAGTGGACATTTGCTGCACCTCTGGGCCTTGTGGCATGGCTGGTTCTGCTTTCTCCATTTCTGTTCTGCCTTTCTAGACACCCTTTGAGTAAGCTGTAGGCTAAGACAAGCAAGCTTTCTTTCAGAGCAAAGATTGAAATACCCTGGACTTTGATAATATTAAATGCTTTAAGGACATGTCTTCAGCAGGACAGAGTATGACTTCTCAGTTGTTTGCACTGATCTGCTCTAAGGATGTTCCTGTTAGTCTTACAGCTTGTGTTTCCTTTGGGTATTTTCCTTTAAGATGTTTGTGACTGAAAGCTATGTGCTTTTTTTGAGCAAAAAGATTCATTTGTTTTCAGGAGAAGCTTCTCAGACTTGGGATGAGCAGCCTGTTACAGGATCTGTGTAGGTCTGGCTGGAATCTCTTTGCTCCTTTGCAGACCGTCCTGCACACTGGCCCAAGCCTGCTGCCATGGTGAAAGACCCTGATCCCCAGCCATTCATTCCAAGGTAACTTGGTGCACCTTCAATGGCTCCAGTCTTCAAACTCAGCCTTGTTTTCCTGAGCACTGAAAATCTGGCTGAAGTAAAGGCTGAAGTAAATGTGAGAGTGAAAGAGAGTAAGGAGGGCTATCTGAAAGAGCTAGATCCACCCAGGATTGTCCCAGCAACTGGGTGCTGCTCTGTCAGCATTGTGATGGTGAGACTGAGAATGAAGGGCATAGGCATATACAGGACTGGCTATTGAAGACAAAGGATATTCACAGTCTGTCTTGATTTGGTGTAAGTGGAGTGAATAGTTCTGGAAGATTTTATGTGCTCACGAAGTAGGAATAGTTTAGACAGTTGCATCAGCAAGGGACCATTCAGCTGTGACTGCATTTCCAAAAAAGGCATAATTCTCTTTCCTCCCTTGGTAAACAGTGACTGTTTGTGTGCAGGTGTTCAGGTGTTATCCAGCATGGCCTCAACCTGACCTCTGTCTACAGCCACTTCTTGCCACAGAGGGGACGCCCGGAGGTCACAACGATGCCCATGGGGCTCGGAGCCACTGTTGATTACATTTTCTACTCAGCAGAGCCCGTGGAGAGCAAGGCGGGTGAGTGTGGCAATGCAGGGCTTATACCTGTGACATTGGAAGAGGACTGTGAGATAGGCCAGATGGGCAATGCATTTCATTGAGCTGGTGGATCTACAGGATGAAGAAATGTGTTTGAAATAATACACAAGGTGGAAGTAACATTTGCTCATTTCCAGTGAGAAGACATTGTTTGTCTTTGCTGTGAGAAAAAGGAGATTGCTTAGGTTCATGTAGACTTTTGAGGAAGGTAGAACAGAACAGGTTCTTTTCTTCTGTACAAATATCTTACTTGTGCTCCTAGTAACAGGCAGTGCTGGGTCCTGAGTTGAAGGCTTGGACTTCTGGTCTGTTTGAGACCACATGCTGTTCTCAGAAGGAGGTGACTCTGGTTCCTTTACAGTGGCACCTTCTCTCTGCTGCCTGAAACAGGAGTTCTGTTGATGAAAGACTGCATGTAAATGCATCCAGGAACTCTCTTGGAGCTGATTTGGGTCATGTCATAATCAAGTTTGGGAAACAGGTTAAGAATGAAGAGATGAATTCCTTCTTGGGGGAGAATCTGAAGCTATTTCTAGGCCACAGTCCATGAAAGGAACTTCTCATGTAAACAAATACCCGGTGAATTTAGTGTATTCTTGCTTCCTATGCCTGCAAGTATATGAAACCATGAACAGTAGTACTGTAGGATGCTCAATGCTTTCACATCTGGGCTCAAAGGTGCATGTAGTGTCTGTGCAGGCTGTCTTCATTTATCAGGGAAAGAACAGGAAAAGATTGACAAGCATTCCTCTGTGAGTGTGTGGAGTTATCTGCAGTGCCAGTCTCTGGTTGATATTTCTTCCCATTTTCTTTGTCAGGTCGCAGGCTGTACAAAGATGGAGCCCTGAAGCTGCTTGGCCGTCTTTCTCTTCTCTCTGAAGATGTCCTCTTGATGGCAAATGGCTTACCAAATCCTTTTTGTTCATCTGATCATCTCTGCCTGCTGGCTAGCTTTGGCTTGGAGATCTCCAGCCTCAGAGAGAGTTAGTGTTGGTTCCCTTTCTGTAAAGAAAAGCTGATCTGAATACAGCTGTTGAGACTCTGGACTGCACATCCTGCTTGCAAGAAAACCCTTTTCCTTATCATGCCCTAAAAGTCCTTTTCTCCCCTCACACCCTCACTAAAAGCAGGGATGGGAGAGTTGGAGCTCTTTTTTACATTGGTATTTTCTGCATCTCTGCAAACCTAAGCTGTGTTCCCAGTGGGCTGCCGCGTGGATTCAGGCATTAGCATCTCTTAAAGGGATCCTTGTTCCACTGCCTTGTTTAGAAGGTGTTTTCTGCTGCAGGAACCAACATAACTCCCATGTTTTATTTGTCCCTGTGTGAGATTTTGAAGGAGCTGGAAGAGAGAGGGGCAATGTTATCTGCATTTGGTTAGTTTAATTGCTACCCAGGAGCATGGGATGTATATGCCAATACTCTTTCAAACCAAAACAATAGTTCTTTTAATTTCTCAGTAATAGTTTCAGGGCTGGTTGTTGTGTTGCCTTTTAGACTGGATCTGCTAACTGCTTAGAAATGTCTTTTACTTAATCTGTAAGGGCTGACTTGCTCACAGAAGGGTTTGTGTGGTGTAACAGTTTCTACAAAAAACTGCTTGCTGTGACTAATGGACCAGGGAATGGGATTGCCAGGAATAGAACCAGGGGTTCTACAGAGCCAACCACAGCAGCTCTAGAACTGCAACAAAAGCCTAGAGGCCTTAGGGACAGCTTCCTTCCTTTCTAGCAGTCTCAGAATGGTACCTAATTTGTCGTTTTTAGCAAAATTATTTAGAATTCTCCCAGTGAATATTCTGTGGAAGACAATTACCTGTAAGGCATGACAACCCCAGAAGGCTATAATTCTGGTTGTCCCAAAAGAGAGATGAAAATGGAAGGCATGTGAGAGTCAGCAGAGTCATCAGATGGAAGAGCTGGTCTTGTCACTTGCCCTGTTTCTTTTCTCTGTGCACTTCCTATTGCAATCTGCCTGCCAGGTGGAGCAACAGGGGTCAACAGCCAACCTGTAGAATCCATCTCCTGCGCCAGACTGAATTCCATGCAGCATCCTTCTTCTGGACCCAGCCATGCTTAGGTGTAGATAGAACCCTTAGGATCAACTTGGGTCTCTTGACATGCATTCGGAGGAAGGGGAAGGCTGTGTAACTTGGAGCCAGGCTGCAGTCACTTGGATCCCAGCCTACCTTTGGTGTTCCTATCGATGTGCTTTTGTAAGCAGTGGCTTGGCCAGTACAACAGCAGTTGAGCTGTACCTGTTCCTAAAGTAAATTCCCCAGTTCAGCCTGACATTTGGTGCTCAGTTTTTCCCTAAGATGAAACCAATGTTGGCAGAAACCAATATTGGCAAAAACATTATCAATCTTCTGTTCACAAACAAGGCAGGAAATCAGGTCCCACCTCAGGTTTTTGTGGGAAGGTACAGGAGACTTGAAACATTTGTTCTTCATGGTCTTTATAGAGGGACTTTGATATTTTAAATGTTACTTTCCTTATTGAAAAATAAAATACTGCTAATCTAAGAAAATACCATCAAGTAACTGTGGCACCTTGTATTTCTGG
>WAAG01032135.1:318541-330739 GCA_013390105.1 Tichodroma muraria | reverse complement strand
TTGGCTGATTCCATGGCTTTGGCAAACGGGGGATTTTATCGCAAGTCTCTGCATTCCACTCGCAGGCGCGGGGTCATGGGATTAGGGCAGAGCTGACTCCGGCTCCAGAGCAGGGAGAGGAGGGAAGAGGAGGCGTTTCTCGCTCCTGTGGCTACAGAAGACGCCGGGCTGCAGCCTGGGGGGACCCAGGTGGGACGGGGATCCTTTTCCTCCCACAGCCCTCAGCCTGGGGAGGGGAGCGATCCCGTGGCTTCCAAGGGGGCTCCCAGGCCCGCGGTGCCCAGCTGGGGCCTCGCATGGAGCAGCCGCAGCGAGTGGGAGCGTTCCCACGGGCGCGGGGCCAGCGGCCGGGATCATGCGGGGCACACCCCGGCAGGAGGGTGCAGCCGAACCGCTGCACCTCCACCCGCCCGCCCGGCCCAGCCCACCAGGGCACCGCCGGCACCGCCGCGGTGGGAGCGCTGCTGGGCTGGGGGTCCCAGCGCCCCCTCCCCGTCCCCCGAGCCCCGCGGGGCCGAGCGGCTCAGCCTTAGTCACGGTGGCAGCGGTGACTCAGTCGCCCGGCGTGCTCAGGTGAGCCACCGCTGCTGCCGTGAGTAAGGAGCTGCTGACCTCGCCCTCCCGACACAACGCTGGGCACGGACCCCCGCCGGAGCCCCCGCCGGAGCCCCCCATCCCTCCAGGCTCGGGGTGGCCTCGTGGCGGGCGCGGATGTCCTTGGGCAGGACGGCGGTGCCTGTGCCGGTGACGCTGGCGGGGCTGTAAACACCCAGGCGTGTCCTTAGAAACACACAACCGGCTCTGTGTGTTCCCAGCTCTCGGGGACGTGTCCTGGTGGCCTTTGGCAGAGTGTCCGGGCGTCACAGCCTGGGGACACTCCAGCTGCCAGCCCGATGCAGCTGGAGCCAGTGGCCCTGCCTGGCCTCACTTGCCATGCCCTGGCTCTGGGGCACCCCACACTTGCGGGGGCTCTGCTCCCCACCCTGGCCTTGGCCCTGGAGAGTCCAAGGGATGAAGTCACCCCTGGAGTGACTCAGGCAGCCCCCCTTGGGGGGCTGGGCACACGGCAAGCAGGGGGACCCCAGCACAGGCCGGATGGCTCAGGCCAGACCCCAGGGTGAGTCAGCTTTTGTGGGGGGCTGGGGCTGGGGGCAGTCACCAGAGGCCCCCCCCCCCACGTGGCCCTGGCCCCGGGAAGGATGGCGAATCCCTCCGGATTTAGCAGCGCCCAGGTGTGGAGCCATACTTGGCTGTGCTGGGCCGTGACCCTGCTGCCACGGTGAGGCCAGGGCTATTCTGGGCTCCCTGAGCTCACGGGCCCTTTCAGGATGCTGAACTCCAGTCCCTGCTCCCGTCCCAGTGGCTCTCAGCCCCCAGCCTCACTGCCTCCCTGCCTGTGGCCCCCTCAGCTGGGGGCAGGCAGAGCTTTGGGCCCCAGCCCTGCTTCAGCCTGGAGTTGTGATGGGATGAGCAGGGGGAACCATGGACCCCATGCCTGGCCACCTCCTGTTCTGCTCCGTGCCCCAGCTCTGCCTCTGTCCCTTTTTCCCCGCGGCCCTGGTGTCCCCCAAGCCCCACCCTGCCCCCATCCGTGTGCCGGTGTGGCAATTTTGGCAATGGCAGAATTCAGGTCCGGAGGGGTCCTTGTGGTTCCATCGGTACCGTGGGCACACGCTGCCAGCTTGTGCCCACCAACGGGACCCTCCCCTGGGCACAGCCAGGGGCTGAGACCCCCCCCAATAGGGCAGGACTCGTCTCCTGTGCCTTGGGAACCCTGGAAACACGGGTAGGAAACCATCAGGGTGAGAGGGGGCACCCAGGGCGCAGACCCCCTGCCCACTGTGGCCAAGAGGCACCAGAGCCCAGACCCCCACACCTCCCGCACCCCCTGTGCCCCCTGAACCCCAACCCCTCCCTCAGCACCGGCGGCTGTTTCCCAGACGCTGCCACATTTCTTGGTTTGTTTTAAATCCCGGCTCCAGGAGTCAGCCGACAGCTCAGCTGTTGTTGGTGGTGTTATTATTGTTGTTATTATCATTATTATTATTATAAATGCTTAAGCGAGTTGCCCAGCCTTGGGGAGGGGAAGGACTCAGGATTTCGGGAGCCTCCGTGGATACTGGCTCCTGGGGTGACCCAGACTTGTAAACCCGAGGGAAAGTAACTCCCTATTCCACCGTATCCAATCCCATCCCACCCTATCCCAACCCATCCCATCGCACTCCAACCCTCTGATCTCACCGTGGGCTCACCCCGTGAGGCGTCATCCCCAGTCCTGGGAATGCTCGCACGCAGGGTGGCAGAACCGTGTGGGACGGATCCCGAGCCCGTGCCCGGAGCCGGGGGTGATGCCAGCAGGGGATCCCGGTGCCCGGCGGGGGAGCAAGGGGGGCGTGGGGCGGGTGTCCCGCCGGGCTGCCCCACGCGCTGACACACGGGCGCGCACTCAGCGCCGCGGCATTCCCGCCCCGCGCCTGCCCCCGGCTCCCCTAGGAGCCGCCTCGGGAATGCGGGAACCTCACCCGGGCGGGGAGTGCGGTGCCAGCGCGGGGCGGCGGGCACCTCTATCCTTCCACCTCCCCGGGGGGATGGCAGGGAGCTGGCAGCTCCCCAGCCCACCACGGGATGGGGCAGACACAGCCCCGGTGTGGGCCCAGCGCCGTCCCTGCCCCTCCGCAAGGTTGGCACACCCTGACCCCCAAAACCGGGAAGGAGGAACAGGATCCATGCAGGCAGGATGTGCCCCAGGAAACCCCGACTCGGGCGGGATGGGGACAGGAGGAGGCACTTCCTCCTGGCCTTGTCCCTTCACACACAAGTGCAACCCCGTCACCGCGAAGGGGCACACGCGTGTGCGCAGCCATACGTGCTCACCCCACACACAGACACCGGCATACGAGCTCCTTGCGTGCGCACGCTCCTGCCGGCTCGCTCGGCGCCGGTGGGTGCTGCACCCCCACCCACGCTCCCACACCCACGTTCCCACACCCCGGCCATGGGCGCAGGCATCCCCCTCCCTTCCCGGCCCCCCGCGCTCCCCCGCGGCCGCAGTTCCTGTTTACGGTGAGGGAGCCGCCTGCCCGGCCCTCCCGATACCGGGGGCGGGGGGGCTACCGGGGCATCGCTGGTGCTGCTGCCTCTCCCATGCCTGGCACCGGTGCTGATGTGTTCCCGGCTGCCGGCTGTGCCGGATCGCCCCACGGATGCAAGACCACGGCCCATTCTGGGAACAGCAGCAGGAAATCCTGAGGGGGAACAGAGTTGGACCCCGTGTGGCATTGGCATGGGCCGGCCGGGTGCCACGACGCTGCTGTTCGTGGAGTGTGGGTGCCCCTGCCTGGCACGGCCGGGCACTCCGGTGTTGGGATGTCCCAACTCTCCCCCTGCCAGAGCACTGCCGGACTCTCCCCCTGGAGCGGGGCCCCATGTCCAGGTAGGGGGCTCAAGGGAGGTTCCATATCCAGGGTCCAGGTGTGTCACAAGGAGCCAAGGGAGGAATCCAGCCCTGGGCCGGACCCACTGTGCCACATTCCCCAGCGCCGAGCCACGCTGTGAGGAGCCGGGCTCAGCTCATCCCAGCACCCGACCTGTGGGGAAACTGAGGCACCAGCTGGGGAAGTGACTCACCTGCACTGTGGCCTTTAAATGCACTGCTCCGATTAGATAATGGGCGGAAGGATCAGAGGGAGCCCGACAGCCCCTCATTAAACCTTGGGCTCTCCAAAGAGCCTTCAGCTCCATCGGAGCCCGTGGCCACCTGGGCCGCTGCTGGCCCGCGGGAGGCAGCCCTGCCCAGAACCCACCCACTCACATCCGCAGGCGGCTGCAGCACCTCACATCTGTCCCTGTCAGAGGATTCCTGCCCACAGGAGATGCTGCCCCTCCCACGCCCCCCCAGGAGCCTGCAGGAGCTGGGGAGAGGCATTTTGCAGCCCCCTGACAGGACCCTGCACTTTTGGGGTGCCCTACCTGGGACGCAGGGGGTTGCAGCCGCCTGGGGTCGGGGCCGCGGCCCATCTGCCAAGACAGGATGTGGGGCCGGACGGGGGACACAATGTGGGGAAGTGAGAAGGGGACAGCAGGGACGGGGACATCCCGTCGGCACAAGTGGGCTCACAGCCCCTCCAGTCCCCAGAGCTCCCGGGCACTCGGAGCTCTGACTCCTCCAGGTCCCCCTGCGAGCCCCCGGCTCTCCGGGTGCTCCTGCCTCCTGCACCTGCCTGGCCGGGGGGGCCCTGCCTGCAGCGGCCTGTCCGCGGGCGGCCGGGACGCGAAGGAGCTGGTTGGGCCGGGCAGGTGTCGGGTGGGAGCGGGGTCCGCTCAGCCCACACAGGTGTGGCCGCGCCGGCTGCGGCAGCAAAGCTCCGCGCCCGGCTGGCCCCGTCTTGCTGGGTGGCAGGAGCCTCCCGCGCCGCTCGCAGCCCGGGGCGGGCGGGCACACCCCGTCATTACCCCACAGCAGCTGCCGGCGCTGCCCGGGCAGGGAGGGGACGGCAGGGCCGGCACGGCCAGGTGGGGATGGCGACGGCGCGAAGCCATCGCCCACCCGCGCTCGGACCTCGCCTGCTGCGGGGAGGGCGAGCGGGAGGTTTGTGCCCCCTCCCTGCGTGGGACCCTGCGGGGGCACCCCCGCGCCCCGTCGATGCCCCCGACGCGTGGGGGAGGCAGCCGGGGTCAGGCCCAGCAGCTGCTCAGGACGTGCCCTGCGGGTCCGCAGCGCACAATGACCCCATTGAGGTTCAGCAGGGCGGGGGGGAGGGGGGGACACCCAAGGTGGTGGTGGCACAAGTGACTCCAGTGTCACGCCAGGCCTCAGTCCTGCTATTTATACCCGGCGGAGGGGTGGCCTTTGAGGGAAGGGGGGTGGAAGCGCTGCCGACCCCTCCCTGCCGCATGCCGGGGCATCCCGGAGGGCAGCGACCCCGGCCCCCCCGGCTTTCCCTCTCCACCCCACGCCCCAGCCCGGCGCCAGCCCCGCCAGGAAGAGCCCCAGCGCTGGGACCAGCTGCAGCCGCTTCCTCCCGGCCCCGCCAGGAACTGGGAAGCCCGCGGGGGCTCCAAGCCCCCGGCTGCAGCGGGGCAAAGGGAACCGAGTGATGGATGGAGCCCCAAGGCTCGCAGGGGCCTTGCACAGGGCACCTGGGTACTGGATGCCAGGATCCAGCTGGGAACTCCTTGGGAACTTCCCAGCTTTACCAAGGGCGAAGTCCCGGCACATCAAAGGTGGGCGGAGGCAGCGGGAACCGGGGCAGGAGTCTTTGGTCCCTGCCAGCACCCATCTCCACCACCCCATGGAGCTCCCACCGCCCTGCACCGGGGTCCCATGCTGGCACACCTGGGTCCGGGGTCGTGCCCCCCTCCACGGCGTGGCACCCAGCCCATCGCTGTGGCAACCGCCACCAGCTCTGGGTGTATTTTCTGCACCAGGGCCGCCGTGGGAACCTGGACGGGTGCCACCTCATTCCACTGGGCTCTCTGGGCCGCCTTTGTAGCCGGCATCGAGCCCAGCTGGCAGCAGCTTCCTCCCCGAGCTCCCCCTGCCCTGCGCGGGTCACGGCCCCGGCCGGGAGGCGGTGGGAGGGGGCTTTGCTGGAACCCCCAGCACGGGGCCATGCACCCCCTCCAGCCCCCCACGGCTTTGGGCCACCTCCAGCAGAGCCAGTGGCCTCCAAGTCTGCCCCGAGGAGCGAGGGCCGTGCCCGTGGCCACGGGGCACCGAACCCCTGCCAAGGCACCTGGGACCCCCAGGGCAACATGCCGCCCTCACCACCCCCTGCCTGACTCTGGCAGCTCCCAGGGGGCTCCCCCGAGGGGCTCCTCCACAGGGGTGGAATCACCAAGCACAGCAGCGCGGTCTGAGATTCCCATGTCCCGTTCCCACTCTCCCCAGCCTGCCAGTGGCTTTCCCACTCCGTGCCTCAGTTTCCCCACGAGAGAACGCGCCCCAGGCCAAGGTTTGCCGCGTGGCCGGCGCGGCGCTCCGGGGCTGCTGGCCCGGGAGCAGCATGACAAGCTCTGTCGTGCTGGCTGCAACACCCGCCCTCCTCAACGCCCGCCGGCGCTCGCTCTTGTGCCCGGATTTTGGGGGTGAGGCCGCCGGGGTGACGCTCCCCACGGCTCCGCTGCCATCTGCAGGCAAAGCACCCCCAGAACCGGGACCGAGGGGCCCCACCAGGACAGATCCCGGTGCCAGACCCCGAGCCGCGTCCCGCTCCTCCCCACTGGGTTTTCCCTGAGCTGTGCCACGCTCCCTCCGCGGGGCCACGTGCGTGGGAGGGCGTCGGAAAAGGAGCATTTTCCAGAGCTGGAAACCCAGAGGAAAAAGGCTGCGGGCCGGAACGATTAATGCGGGCGGGTTAATCATTACAGCAGCCCCCCCACCCNCCCCCCACCCTAAGGAAGCTGTGAGGATTCGGCCTTCGAGCCGCCCAAGGGCAGCGTGGCCCAAGGACACTCCGGGCTGTGCTGGCAGCGTGTGGAGCCTCCGCTGACCTTCCCACGCCGGGGCCACCGGCAGCACCCGCGGGCCTGGAGGTGGGAGGGGGCCAGGTCTGCACTTAGGTGCTGCAGAGCCTTGGGGACAGGCTGGGAGCTGCCCGGCACCCCGGAGGTCCCCACGCTCCAGGGAGCTGCTGTCACACCCCTGGCAGGGGGAGCAGTGAGGGCAGCCAGCCCCTGTACCCCCACCCTGATGCTGCAGGGTGGGCACCGAGGGTGCGGGGCAGCAGCTGGGTCAGGCAGGATCCCCAACGCGCCTTGGTTTGGGCAGGGAAAGGGGCGGCTCTGCCGGATGAGTCAGCCCGGCGGGAGCGGGGCTTCCTGGGGCTGCGGTGGGGTTTGGGGTTGTTTTTCCTGCAGAGAGAGGAGAGCTGGAACCTTTCGCCTGCATTCGGGACTGGGTGGGACGGGGAAATGCCACGCGGCCAAACGCAGGGAAGGCCGCCAGCACCGGGAGATTTGGCCTGGCAGAACCCGGCCCGTCTCGGAAATCATCCCCCGGAGAAGCGACGCCGCCGGCAGAATCCGTGATGCTTCACTTTCCGAGCGCTCCCGGCCCCGCTCCCCACCCTCCATCTGGCAGCAGAGGATGCGAGTCATGGGCGAGCGCCCTGGGTGGAAAGGGAGGAGGGGGGGCAACACCAGCCCTCCTCCCGCTCCCACCACGTTCCGGGCAGTCCTTCCCCTCTCACACCCACCACGCCCCAGCCCAAAGCCGGAGACAAACAGGTCCCGGGCTCCCGGGAATAACTCCACCACACTGCCGATGCTTCCGGTGCTGCATGGTCCCAGAAGAGGCAGGGACACCTCAGCACACACCACCCCAAAAAGAGGCAGAAACCACAGATGGACGCTGCTGTGCCCCAAGGCAGGTGCCAGCACTCCAGGGACAGGAAAGTGCCACACTGGTGTCACAACCCAGGCTGATTGGGGGGTGGGGGGTGGAGAGGAGGGAGAGTCACCTGCTGAATCACATCGTGAGCCACACCAGGGCTGCCCCCCACCTCCCCCCAGGCTTGGCTCATCCCTGCAGCACCTGCACAGCGAGCTGGGAGCAGGAAAGGACTTTGCCTCTGGAGCAGCCGCAGCCACACATCCCCTGCACAGAGTCGGGCCTTTTTCCTGCCATCCAGCAGGATGTGACTGATGGCGGCTCTGGCATGGGCAGCGGGAGCCGGGGGAGGAGAACAGGGCTCTGCAGAGCCAGATAACGAGCAGGGAGAGGAAGGGCCGGAGGCAGAGGTGAGGGGCTTGGAACTGAGGCTGCAGGGAGCAGGCTGGGCTGGGAGCGTGGAGGAGCACAGGGAATCACTCACACAGGCCCTGCACCCCCAAAAGTTCAGCTCAGGGTGAGCAGGGCTATGATGCCACCAGCCAGGCACCCACAGTCCCTGCCCAGTGCTGCTCCTGTCCTGGCTCAGGACAAAGCCTTGTCCTTGCACCCATGAGGCCGCATTCCCAGGGCCTCTGGACATGGAAGGGTCCCTCGCTGTTCCCCTCAAACGCAGCCTACAAGTCCCAGCAGGCGTCAGGCTGCGGAGCACCGGGCCAAGGGCACCCTGCGAGGGGGGCAGGACCGGATCCCTCAGCCCCCCCAGCTCCCCCCGGCGCTGGCGGGAGGCAGTGGGAAGAGCTGGTGAGAGGACGCTGACGGAGACACTTTTTTCCCATCCTAAAAATAGCAGCTGGCCGTTTCCCCAGCTTCCCGGCCTCGCCAACGCTCTTCCATTAGATGAAAAACCCAAGGCAGCCACCTTCCGTCAGCACGGCTGCGTGTGCTGGGGGAGGCTCACGCAGCCGAAATAGCAGCTGGGGACAGAGAGGGGCAGCGGGAGAGGGAAGGGAGCCGGCCGGCCCCAGTAATTCCCAAGATGTTTTAATTAGCACAGCTCTGACTCTGAAGCTTTGCTCATGCTCGGTGCAATGTCTGACCTTTAAGAAAAAAAAAAAAGGGAATGAGAGGGGAAGGGGAAAAGGCACTGGAGCAGCTCAGGAGCTGGAAGTCGGCTGAGCTTCAAATAGGCTCCGCGTCAGGCACTCGGAGGCTTTTAATAAGCCACAGAGTGAGAAATTTAACACCACAGGCTCTATTTTTGATCACTTGTGAAGGGGGGGGGGAGACAAAGACAGAGTGAGCGAGAGGAGGGGGAGGAGGTGGCGGTGAGAAGAGGAGGCAGCCAAGATTACATCCTGGGTGGCAGTGCCGAAAATAGCCGTGCCCTGCTCCGAGCGCGGAGCGGCGGGAGCCGCGCGGGGCCCGCGGGAGGCCGGAGCAAGCACTGACCTCACAGGCAGCCAACGCCGCCTTCCCGGGCTGGAACACCGTGGGGAAAAGGGGATTAGAGCGACGCAGAGGGAGGGACGGAAGCTCTGCACAGCAGTGGAAACCCGAAATCCCTCTGGGAAGGCGTGGGAGGGTGGCACGGAGCGAAGGGCCCGGCAGCAGCTGGTGCAGCAGGACACACATCCCGGATGCCTGGCACAGGCAGAGCCGTCCCCTTGCCCGAACCCGCCCCTTCCCAGCGGGGCCGTGAGCCCTTCCTGCCTCCCTGGGCTGTAAGGAGCCCTGAGGTACCCCCGGTGGCCTCCTCAGACAGAGCTGCAACCCAGCGAGCACGAAGCTCAGCAGAGCGGCCCCAGCCACCCCCAGCACGAACAGAAGGAAGAAAGATTCCCACCATGCACTGCATTTGCTTCCCCCTCCACACCACGCCCGTCTCCAGGAGCAGGGAAGTGCCACTGGCAGCAGCAGGGGTTGGCAGCTGCTGTCCAGCTGTGGGAAGCACCATGCCGTGCCAGTGTGGATTCCTGCAGCGCTGGAGCCGGGAGTCTGAGGGCAGGGAGCTGGGACACGACGGCTCTGGAACAGACCTGTGCTGCTCCTGTGCTGCTGAAATCCCGCTGTCCAAGTGGTTACTGGAGATGGAGGTGGCTGGAGCACAGGGAGGAGATTATAAACCTGTCTGATGAACCTCCCGGGGGTGAGTCTCCCCTGGGAATGCCCAGCCAAACCCCGGGGCGGTGCTGGTGACCCTTTCCCAGGGTGAATCCGCCTTGGGGCAGGAGCTGGGAACTGCTCCCTGGCTCCAGCTGCAGCTGCTGCCTGGGAAGAAGGCGAGGTGCCACAAGAGGGGGTCAGATTTCCTTTTAATTGATCAGAACCACTTCTCCGCCTCCATTTGTCCCGATCCATCTGTACAGCCGAGGAGCAGAACAGGGACAGGCTGGAAGTTCTGCATCCACGGTGGGATTCCTGCAAAACACAAAGTGGGTTTGGGTTAGCACGGGGTGGGCTCAGCTGGGCCAGGGATCCCAATCCCAGGGCTTGGCCCCACTCCAGCTGCTCAGCTGCTGTGAGTAAACACGAGCCACCAGCTCTCTAGGACCAAAGAGCACGGGGAGCAGAGATCAGGAGAGAGCAGGAGCTGGTGGCCTCCTGTGCTCCAGCCTGAGCCTTGTGGAGGCTGTCAGTGACTCACAGCCCTGCACAGCACACGCTGCCGCAGCTCCCAGCTGCCAGCACGTGGCAAGGGAAGGGATAAGGCACAGTCTGTGCAGGGCAGAGCAAAAAGAGGCCACAAGGTACGAGCCCGGCCTCACCTCCCCTGAGACTGAAGCTGTTTGTCTTTAGTGGGAGCACGTGGGGCAGAGGTCACGTGCTGCTCTCCCTGTGGGGCCCACCATCCCCCTCTGCCCTCGAGTTGTCCCCAGGTAGGGCCAGTCCTAGTGGGGACCTGGGGCACCAGCGAGGCCCCAGCAGTCACTGCAGCTCCCAGTCTGTCCCAGCACCATCCATGCACCCTCGTCAGGGCTGAACTCCAGTGTCACAGCTGGGCTGGACTCCACAGTGTCAGGGTTGGACCCCACAGTGCCACAGCCCTGTCCAGCCCCAGGCTGGCTCTGGGCTGGGGACCCCCATGAGCCCCCCAGAGTTGAGGCCTGACCCTGGCAAGGGCCAACTGTGGTCACTGCTCCCCAGAGCAAGGCAGATCCCCTCGCCCAGCCCGGCAGGCCCTAGAGCAGGTCTGGACGCCCAGCCAGGCCACAGGTGAACCTCACCTGGATTTACTCCAGAGCCTTTACCAGGGCTTCGTTAGCTTCTACCTTAATCTGAGCTTCTGCTTTAGCAGCTTCATCGGACGCTGCTGCCATCTCTGACACAGCTTTCTCCAGGTTGGATTTCGCAGTCTGGACACGAAGGCACAAAGAACGTGTGTCATTGGGAGACTGCAAGAGAGGGAACCGTCCTTCCCTCCCTCCCCTGCAGCCACGGGTCCTTCGTATGGATGCCAAGGACCCACTGATTTGGGAGCCCCACAGAGCTACAGACATAGTTGTGCTGGCCCCAGACACCTTATCAGCAGGGAAAAGCTGTTCTGGAGGTGAGGACAAGGTCAGTGTCTGTCCAAGGGAAATAGCATGGAGATTTATGACTGCAGAGCTCCCTCTCTCCAGAGAGCTCACCAAGGAGGAGACCCAAGCCTGATCTCAAAATGTAGTGGGGGTGTGGACACAACCCTGGGTTTTGGGCACAGGAAGCTCCCAAGACAAGGATCCCAGAACAGAGAAGGGTGGCAATTCCCCCCCAGAGAGACAGCCCAGGGCTGGTGAAATCTCTGGGTACTCACAGCCAGGTCCAGCATGTCCATGGTCACTGCCTCCTCTGCCAGCACCTGCACCGTGGAGTCGGCGTGGACAGTGACAGAGCCACTGCTCACTGAGAGGCACAATAAGGGGTGGGTCAGCCAGGGTTGCCAGAGGGCCTCAGCCCTGGCATCCCCACCATCCTTCCCCAGAAGAAACCCTCAGCCCCCTCCTGTCACATTTCCAGCATTCAGGGACTTGGCTCCCACCCCAAGGCAAGATGGAGAAAGGGATGCTCCCAGAGAGCCTGAGCAGAACCAAGACCTGACCCCAGCCCACGGCTCCCAGAGCAGCTTCCAGGAGCCCCTGGCAGGCTGTGAAAGCAGAAATCCCTGGAAGTGCAGCAGGCCACACCTGGATGGGCAGAGCCTCCCTTGTGAAAGTGCCAAGAACACCATCCCCACGCACACCTTTCCTCCCCAGCTCCTCCTGCCTCGCTCACCGAAGTACTTGGTGGCCGTCCCATCCTCGGCATGGACTGTGACAACGCCCGGCCGGAGCACCTGGAGCGTGGGGACGTGGGATGCCAGGATGCCAAAGGAGCCGGTCAGCGTGGGCACATCCACCTGCTTCACGTTGGCACCATTGTAGAACACCTGGATGAAGAGGGCAAAGGAGCACAGTCACCAGGGATGGGGGGATGGAGAGTGGTGGCTCCGGAGAGCCCAGGAAGGAGCCCATCCCGAGGGAGCAGCCCAGCTCCTGGCAGGTTCAGCACACGCAGGTGTGCCCAGGACAGGCTGCACCTGCACAGGGTGGGAGCAGAGCTGGGCTCCGGAGGAGAGATCCTGGCAAAGGCAGCGGGGAAGCATTCCCAGCTCCCAGGGGCACGGCGGGGAGGCGGCACATGGAGACACAGAGTCGGGAGTGGGCGAGAGGCGCCGGCACAGCCGGGAGCAGCCTGGGAAGCGCGTGGGGAGCCCCGAGCTGCCGTCCCCGCTCCGGCCCACGCTGCCGGGCTGTCCTCGTCCCCAGCGCCAGCCCGCGCCCTGCCCCGGGGACAGCCCCGGGCCCGGCGGGGGCGGACCGGCCGTGTCCCGCTCCGGGCCTGGCAGG
>WAAG01032135.1:278439-310089 GCA_013390105.1 Tichodroma muraria | reverse complement strand
AAAAAGAAGAGGAAAATATATAATATATAACAGTAGTCTAAAACATAAAGTGCACGGCAATGGCTTTGCACGACTCTACACGGCCGGGGGGGAGCCCGGCAGGGGGAAGGGGGAGGGTCCCACCCCCCCCCGACCCCTCATCCCACCCTTCCCATCGCAGAATTGAAAACGGAATCAGTGTCTTGATTGGCAAAGAGTGACCGGGGGGAGGGGGGCAGCGTCCTGGCAGCCGCAGAGTTCAACCTCCAGGTGTCCGGTGGGGAAGGTCCGGCCACTGCAGCTTCGTGTCCTGGCGCTGGCCGGAGCAGGGGGTGCGGGGAGGGAAGGGGGGCTCCTTGGTTGGTTTCCTCTGGTTTCCTTTTGGATTGCAAGCACAGTTCAGTCCCAGGAGAGAGGCAGAGCTGGGGCGAGGAGGGGGACGCAGGCTGGCCCGGGGACGACGCTGTGGGGGACAACAGAGAGAAGGGGGTTAGGGAGGGCAGGGGGTGCCCAGTTTGGGGTGCTGGCTCTGCTCCTGCCTTGCACCCTGCCCTGGGGCTCCCTCTGGCACCCTGGGATGGGAGTGAGGGGCCCGGGAGCCCTGTGCTATCCCTGGAAGGTTTTGGGGGCTCACACAGTACATGGTCCCTCAGCCAGGCGAGCCCAGACCTGCGCAAAGCAAAACACCGAGGAGAAAAGGGTGCCAAGGAATGTAATTTATGCCAAGGAGGGGAGCATTCCCTTCCTTCCAAAGGTTTTCAGGCTAAGGGGGGGAGTGACCCAGCCAGGCTCGGGCATCCCTCACAGAGCTTCCCCTTCCAGCAGCAGCTGAGCAGGAAGGGGCAGGAGGAGCAGCAGGTCCTGGGGAGCCCCATCCCAGGCTCCGGCTGCACTTACTCCCCGCAGGTGACTCACTGCCCCCATGAATTAAAGATGGAGCTGCCACGGGCCTCTGACAGCTGCAGGGGGAGGATCCGGCTTTTATTTCGGGCTTTTTTCACACCACAAAGCTGGTCGTGATCCAGGAGATAACAGAGCTCAGCCCCAGCAGCGCCGTGACGAGCATGAGGCCGGGGGCGGATGAGGCTGAACATGAGTCACTGCTGGCTCTGTTATGAATGAGGGGTGGGAAGGAGGGGACAGCGCTTGGAGGTGGGGAGGAAGGAGCCGGAAGGAGGGGGGGAAGCAGGGAGTGGGCTCAGCTTCCCCTGGAAGCAGCTTGGGCATGGCGGTGACCTGGCCATGGGTGACAGGGCCACCTCTTGGGCCAGGGGCAGTTCCCATGGGGGCCTCTCTGGGGACACCCTGGAGCTCAGCATCGCTCTGTGCTCCTCAAAGCCAGGTGCGTGGTGAGGCTGGGAGCAAGGCAGAGGGGCCCTGGTGACAGGGGAAGGGAGTGTCATGGCACAGCCTGGCCACAGCCCAGGAGGGGAGAGGGATCACTACAGCACCTCTCACATGACAGGGCAGAATAGAGCAGAGCCAGGCGGGCAGAGCACGGCATGGGGGGGTGTCTCCCCTGGGCTCTGCACCCCCCAGCAGCACAGGGGATCCAGGTTTTGGGTACCAGGGACTCTGCAGAGGGATGCTCAGGACCCAGACTACAAAACACCCCGCAACTCCCTCCCCCTGCCCACGGCTGGGGCAGGCTCAGATGTCGCTCCCCTCCCTCGGGCAGACCCTGGCGTGCCCCAGCAGTACCTGGGCAGAGCTCACTGCTGCTTGCAGGTGGAGAGCTTGCGGATCTTGCTGCTGGCGGAGCAGGCCTTGCGGGAGGGGTTGGAGGAGGCGCTGGCCCGGCGCTCGCCCTTGGCCCTGGCGCTCAGCTGCCCCGGCTCCGTCCCGTTCATGCACACGGCCTTGGGCAGCCCCCTGCCGCGGCTCTGCCCGTTCTGCCCGTCCTCCTCCTCAGGCACCTGTCCTGCAAGGGAACGGCCACAGTGAGCGGGTGGCAGCAGACCCTCAAGGAGCATCCCCTCCCCAGTGCCCGCGATGGGTCCTGCTCCTGCGGGAAGTCTGAACCTGCTCCTGCGCCTGCGAGGAGCGCAGGGGAGGGATCCCCAGCCCGGGATGTGCAAGGCTGGGAGCCTGAGACTGCACCTCCCTCCCCGCTCCCCTCGAGGACTGGTTTGGCCACCGTTCCCCCAGCACACGGACACAGTGTCCCCTCCTCCCTGGACTGTCTGTGTGCCCTGCTCCAGATCTCAGGCAGCAGCCTGGCTCCTCTGCGGAGCAGAGGGGCAGCGCTGGACGAGGTCACTCCTCTTCCTCTGCCTTCTCTGCAGGTCCCAGCCCCAAGTACCAGCTTTGGGGTACCCAGGGGCTGGGTGTGTTTGCAGAACGGGGCAGCGCAGCCTCTCCTGTTGGGGCTGGGGTTCAGCTGTGTCACTGTCCCATGAGGGAACACCCTGATGGGTGTCATCAGCCCCTCTCCCTCCTCAGCTCCCTGTGACTCAGCAGAGCAGGTGAAGAGCCATTTCCAGAGGCATCTTCTGCTGCCACAGCCGGGGCTTGGGTCACGTCCCCTCACTTGGGGAGTGACAGAGGATGTGGCTGCATCCCGGGCTGCTCCCACCGGGAACGGGGCACAGCCCCCAGCCCAAAGCAGGGCTGAGGAGAGGCTTCATCAGGCCCCTGGCTCGCCCCCACCGGATCCAGCCGAGGCAATTTCCTTCCAGCAGGAACGTCACGCTCCAGGGCCCTTCAGTTATGACTCAGAGGTTTGAGTGGAAGCAAAGGCTGTAAGACGATTATGTATAATTTTCTTTAAAGGATGCTCAATCCTTTCTCCGCCAAGGCCGGGCGGGACGTCAGCTCCGCTTGCGCCAGCCATCACCCCACTGCTGGGAGCTCGGGGGACACGCAGGGGTGGTGGGAGAGCTGCTTCTCCTCTCGGGGAGCACAGTGGGGCTCCCACCTGGGACCCCTGTGCCTTGCCACATCATCCCTGGCCACTGCCAGAGATGGGGAGGGAGGGGTGGATTACACGTTATCCTGGGTTACACGTGCAATCGATTCCCTCCCGGATCTCCCCCTGTATCCCTCCCAGTGGCTCTCAGCGTTGCCACAGCTCCCAATCACTGGCTTGTGGCTGCTTACCTGAGCACTCCTGCCATGAAAACAGACAGGGACTGACTAGCCAGGGACAGCTCCTGGTTCTGGGCACTCAACTCTGGCACTGCTGGAGCCGGTGGCACCTGCAGCGTCCAGCCTGGCAGCTGGAGCAGCACAGCTCCTGGCCCAGCTCACCACAAGGGATTGTAGTGAGGGGGGACGCTCTGGCCCCCCCAGGGCATGTGCCCATGCCTCTGGCACTCTGGCAGTGACTGGCACAGCAGGAGGTTCAGGAGCACAAAACTCACGGCCCTGTTATGGATTTCTCCAGTGCCTGACCCCTCTGGAGGGATGATGGCTGGAAAGGGCTCAAGGTCCAAGTTCTAGAAGAGGGGGACACACTGGCCCCACAGCCCCCAGGCATGGGGCTCCCTTAGGGGCTCAAACGGGTCAGGCTGCAGCCCCAGCCCAGCCCAGCCCAGCTGCAGGCCCTCAGAGCTCCAGGTTTTCCCTCCCATCCCTCCATCCCACCGGCAGGACTGCAGAGCCTCAAACAACCCCATTCAGAGCAAAGCTGAGCACTTCTCCTTCCCCTCCCTCGGCTGAACTCGGGCCAAGTCAATTAACATTTCTGACTGGGGAGGGAAAAAAGAATCTATCCAAACAGCTCATTTGTCTTTTGTGTGACTCTTTCCTCCTCCCCTCCTTCCCTGCTTCAAAAGCACAGTCCCGGGAGTCTATTATGGATACCAAGGAGGGAGGTGAATCGTGAGCTAATTTTACCTCCTTCACCAATGACAGTTGCTGACGTTCAAATTAATGAAAATAAAAATTCAGCACGGGCTGAAGTCTTGGCAACTGCTGCCCCCGCGGAACCGCTGACCCAGCGCTGTGTCTGCCCAAGCAGCTCCTGCCCACCTCACCCTCACCACGAGCAGGGCTAAAAATAAAATAAATAAAGGGAGGGCTGAGAGAGGAACCAGGAACGTGGCTGCTCATCCCTGCCACCCCTCACATTCTTAATGGCTCCACATCCAGCTCATTCAGGCACCAAAAAAGGTTTCAAAACAACACCGCAAAGAGCTCTTGAATCGCTGTTTGTCAGACTGAGCACACAGGCACCATGAGCAGCCAGGAATGCACCTTCCTGAGCACCAGGCTTGGCTCAGAAGCTCCAGTCCTAGCTGTATTTTCCAGCCTCAGACTGAAAAACTCAGGAGCAAGTGCTGCAGGATGGGGCTGCAGCAGAGGAGGGGTTAATGCAGGACAGGAAAGAGCAGAGCTCAGCCTCTAGACCCGAGGCAGAACAAAAGCACCGAGCAGGACATCACATCCCTTCACTGCACCAAGAGTGGGGAGAGGATTCTGCCTCCTGGCCACAGCCATCCTCTCCTCCATCCTCTCCTAGCACTTCCCTGGATGGGAAGTTTAACACAGATTGAACCAGGGGTTTGGAACATTTACATCTCCCCACAGAGCTGCATGAATCTTTAAATAACCCTTTAAAAATGAAAGCACTTCCTCAAAGCCCCTTCTTCCTCTGAAGAACACAGGATTTAATGAGGTTTCCTCTTCCCCCCCCCTCAAACCCAACACCCACCCCCACCCATGAGTCATTCATACTCCTGCTCTGGCTGCCCAGCAGAGCCACAGATGAACTGATCCTCCATGTACAAGGGGGCTTTAATTTATATTTTAATATGGGATCACTGCTAGAAATGCAGTACTGGGCAGATTCAAAGGGATGCTGCAGGAAGACTTTGGTGGAAAAATTCATTTATTCCCTCTGCAGCTGCCCCAACTCTGCAATGCCTCACAAACGCACTGAGGGTCTGTGCAGGGACCCTCCTCACCCTGCTCCTCCCACGAGCGTGTTCCCAGTGTTGAGGGGATTCCTGCCCACCATAAACACTGCACATCCCACCTCACCAGCCCCTCTCATCCTTTAGGTCTCTAACCCCTCTGAAACAGCACAAATTACAGAGAGAGGACACGGAAGATCTTCCAGTAATCTGCCATGACAGCTCTGATTTGGGTTTAAACGCTGCTGTTCCTATGAGGAGGGTGAAATTCCTGGTGTCACTGCTCCCAGTGTGATCCTTAACCTCAGACACCTGCCTGCATGGGGCTCACCCTGCTCGGCTGGGATGGACATGGAGCTGGGGGAGGCAAGGGCCAGGCTGGGACCAGTCTCCCAGCATGCAAGGGATCCCCCAGGTGTGCCATGTACCCTGAAGAGAGAGTCATTTCAGGGCTCTGCTCACAGCTAACTCATTCTAGCAAAGTTGGTCCGAAGAATTAATGTGCTGAACAGCAGAGTCCAGCAGCAGCTGGTCCTGGGAGAAGGGAAGAAGCTGGCACAGGGGTAACACTGGGAGGGGCATCCTGGTTGATCAAATCAAAGACTGAGGAATCTGGAGCATCACGGCTCACTCACACCATTCCACAATCAAGAATCTCCTCCTCTGCTGAAAGGATTATTCAAACCTCAAGGCCTTTCCTAAAAAAAGCTTTAAACACAAAAAATACCCCAAAGCCACTTCTCCCCTACCTGGTACTGTGAAGTCCTGAGTGTAGATGATATCATCTTCAATGTCATACAAGTCATCATCCTCTTCCTCATTGTAGCCATGCAGATCTTCCAGGTAAGGCACCGCCGTCATGCTCCTCCACCTGTCCTTCGTCTCGGGGCTGGGAGGGATGGGCACCAGCGCCTCTGCCTGAGCGTGTTTCTTCCTAAACCAGCTGCAGAGAGCCCAAGGGCAGAGCTGGGTCAGTGCACAAGGCATGCAGGAGTCCTCCAATGAGGATGGCCCCAGCCCACCCCAATATTCCGAGCTGGGAGTTCCACCCACGTCAGGTCAGGAGGAACCGGAAGGTCCGGCCAGGTGTCAGTACTGGAGTGTGCTGAAGGACACACTGGGAATAGGACAGGAACAGAGGCACAGGCATAGAGAGCAGCTCAGGACCATTCTCTCCATCACCAACTCCAGCCCAAACTACCTGCAAGTCAAAACACACCAGCAGAGCTGCCAGAGCTCCTGAGTTTTATTATCCAAGCAAGCAGGACAGAAGGAACTTCCCCTATCCTGAAGCTGAGGCTGATCCAGCCCAACAGACACAAGTTTGCAGGATCCCAGCCTGAGGAGAGGGGCAGTTACTGCAGCAGTTTCCTCTAGAAAGCTAGTTTGCACCAAGGCCACAGCAGAAACGCTTCTATTTTATCTCTTTATCCCCCCCTGTCCCAAGGGACTCCTATCACCACCAAACCCTGTGCTGCCATCTGGCCAGGAAAGGATATCGGCTCCGAAAGCTGTTCTTAATCAGATCAGGAATCCAGCAGGCTGCTTCCCAGCAGCATCCCAGAGCCAGATGGGATAAATCTCTTAGGTTTTCATCGTACTCCCATAGCAGAGCTCTGACTCCAGACTGTCTGGGACATCTCCCAGAGTTGCGTGTGGGCACCCAAAGTTTCCTGAAAGTGCTGCTGGAACCTCCATACACCCAGTGACCCCCTAAATGTGGGTGGGAGCAAAGGTTCCTCCAGACCCAGGTACCTCCAACACACCTTTCCAGCCCACACAAGCCTAATGGGACACAAGTGCTTCCCACCCTGCAGTTGGCATCCAGTAACTCCTGGCCTCCAACCACGGAGGAGGGCCCAAGCCAGCCCAAGAACTCTCACCAACCTGAGCCATCTGGTTTTTATCACCCCAGTTCCAAATTCCTTTCAGGAAGGAAGGCTGAAGGCACCTCCTGCGCAGAGCTGTAATTATCATTTTGTTCTAGTCTTACACTGCTTTGACAGTCGGCCTAAAAAAAAGTGGGATTCTAACAAAACTATCAGGAAAAGCGAGGAGTGAGGAGATAAACAAATGGAAATGCAGCTACTGGGACAAATCAGGCAGGATTCAAGGGAGGGGTGAACTCTCATCCAAAAACTGCTTCACCATCAGTATCTTTGAACTTTTCAGCAGTGTAGTTTTGGAGCCAGGCAGCCCCTTGTCTGCAGGGAGGAAGGTGTTGTTCGGGGAGAGGGACAGGAACTGCTGCAGATCTCAGCTGGCAGTTGTCACCTCTGGTCCCTGAAGAGGCACTACAGGCATTAAGCAAAGCCCAGCCCAGCTGCTGAACGGGCAGGAAGGGAGTGGGACCGGCGTAACTCGATTCTGGCCCAGGGCTTTTCACAGATCCCATGGATGGCTTCCTTGGATGGCTTCCCTGGTGATGTGCACGGCCCACCACTCTCCTAATCGGATCAATCCATTTCCCTTCCTTGGAGACTGTGTTCAGCGAGGGAGCGACTGCCAAGACAGCAAAATCCAGCCTGGGCTGATCCAGCCTGGCAGGATCAGCAGCACAGGGGCAGAGGAGCCACCAGCCGGTTTTGCCAGGGGCACTGGGGCTTGAGGGATCCAAACTCAACACCAGAGACCTTCGGAGAAGGGAATATCCAGGACAAATGAGATCAGAATGACTGCTGTTAAAAGGAGAATTTTAAAGGGAAAAAGCCTGGAAGTCCACGGCAACTGGTGTTTTTATTTTGCTGTATTTCAGCTCTGCCTCGCTCTTCCCTCCTGTCCTACTTACCAGGAAAGTAAAAATAGGTTTTTATTAGCAGCAGAAACCTGAATCACTGTACTCCAGTCATTATGCTTCCATCCTCCGGGAGGTGATTTCAAACACTTGCATATGCATATATGGTAATGAGGATAGAGAGTGAGAAGAGAAATCCATTGAAGTTCTAAGAAAAATCAAAGACCTCTTGGAAGGAGCCTCGAGCAATTCTGTACCGAGCTGTGGAGTATTTCCTGGCAAGGATTTTCCAGCAGGGACAGACATTCCGCTTTCTGTGCTGGTGCTGGAGGTTGTCACTGAAGATTTGCTCTTCAGCTGAGGACCACTGGCTCTTGGAACACCCTCATCTGCCTCAGGCAGCCACTGCCTGAGCCAGAAAGCAGCACCTCCTGGCCAGCAATGGACATGAGATAAAGCCCCTCCTCAACCCTGCCCTCACCACCACCCAAAACATGGGCTGGGTCAGGGCCCTGCTGATGAGTGCCCTGTTCCACCAGCTTTTCCCAGTTTCAGAGATGTCTTCTGAGCCAACTGCACTGGCACACACACAGTTACCTGATGCTTGTGGCAGCTGCTTTAACCCTGAGGGCAAAGAAAAGATTTTGGATATCTCAGAAGCGTCCCTCGTGCAGAACATCCCTCTGCAAGAGGCAGATTCCTCTCTGGTCTCTGTTTCAAAGGGCTGGGAGTGGCTTAGAAATGCTTCAGAGTGAAGGCAGCAGTAGTAAGGGATTACTTCTTCCTATTCCACAAGCTCATTGAGGCGCCTGCAAAGCTGAGAACCCCCGGCCAGCAGCAGCACAAGTGTTAATTGTGATCCTGCCAGGCAGAAGTGGTGCCCAGACAGCTGCTGTCAGCCACAGGGAGATAAGACAGCAAGGGTCAAGGACTGAAGGAAAAAGAGGAATCTGGGTTGCCCAGTGCTTAATGAGCCCGTTTGGTTTGCAGCTCCCAGGCTCAGATCTCCCATCGCAAGTCCTCCCTCTGCTCTTTTCAAGTCCTGGTATAAGCAAGGTTAAAATAAGAATTTTGTAAGCACAGCTGCAGCTTTCCAACACTCCCAACTATTCACTTCCCATTTGGGTCACAAACATTGCAGTTGGCTTGGTTTGCACAGGGATGGTTTTCTCTGAGAGCAGATGCCAAGCTGCAGATCCCTGCCCTGCCAGCCAGGGTCAGGATGAGCGATTCTCCACCTCCTGTGATGCCATGTAAGGGCCTCGAGCTCCCTGGAAGGTCACTGTCACCACAAGCAGCAATGAACAGGGTTCCAGTTTAGCTCAGCTCCCTCACAGGCAATCGTGGAAGGCACACAATGTCCCAGGGAAAGGCAACACACGCCAGCAGTGTCCCTGCAATCACCACTCCAGCTCTTGCTGGATCAAGAGATAGATGTCCAAGCTCTTCAGTTAGGTTCAGAACAAACAGAAGTATAAAACCAGCAGTTTCTCTCAGCTGGTGGTAGGACCAAAGGTGGCAGGGATGGCTCAGACTCCTACAAGGAGTTCTGGAGATTCAGTCCTTTAACATACCACGTTACAAAACGGATTTGAAGAATGTGGGTAAAAGAAGGAAAGATCCCTTCCATGTGCTAGCAGAGGGCAGGAAGATTGAGCCAGGTGCCTCAGGAGGGAAGAGGAATGCTTCTTTGTGTCCTGCTGAGGGGAGATCACTGCCTGGCACTACAGAGAAGGGATGGGGAAAGGCCACAAGTGCACAGGCAGCAGCAGAGGCTCAGAGAAGCCCCTCTGCCTCCCTCATATGCAGCCCAGGAGCACAATCAGCTCCTGCAAAGGAGCCCTCAGCAGCACCACGCAGATTTCCAAGGGGTTTGGTACCCAGGTGTGAACACCACAGCATCCCAGAGCCACACTCCAAACCCCACAGGTGCTGGGGAAGGCAGCACAGCAGCTCCAGGAGGGCAGGAGGAGACCCTGGCCCACAGGTTAATTTGCACCTCCACTAACAAAAAGTGGAAGTGCCTCCCCTCTCGTGCTATGAACTCCTGCAATCGGATCTGTGCCTGAACAAATTAAGTGTGACACTCGTGGAGAGGGAAGGGAAGATGGTTGCCTTGGAAACAAGGGACAGAGGTAGAATTCTGCATCCACTTCATCACTTTAAGTGCTGCAGCAGGTCAGTGAATTAGTAACAAAACGCAGTGTATGAGCAGGAAGCCCTTCAGCAAAAGCACGAGGCAGAGGGGAGGTGGTGGCTAATCCATAGGGAGGAGGTTGGAACTCCCTGGCTCTTGGCAGCTTTTCCTCCCTGCCCTACAATCCCCATCCCAGGAGCACCAAATATTCACGGAGCTGAGCTATGAGCACTGGTTTTCCACTGAACATCATCCCACTTGGATCCTTCCAGGGAAAACAGGTTTCCAGGCTCTTCCACTGCTATTCAGGGGTCGGTTTCTGGCAGTTCCTACGCTCTGAGATGACAGGCTGGGAGAAGTTTAGCTCATTTCCATTTCCAGCTCCAGGTCTGCTCTGTACGGACTGGGTTGAACAGAGCAGCATTTTGCTTTGTCCTGCTCCAGTAAAAGTGCAGAGACAGGAGTTTGATGCAGTTCAGCTGCAGGAGTGAGGAGGGAGGAAGGCAGCTGGCAGGGATGAAACTCAGCAGACTCTTCCTCCAGCATTCCTCTGCTGCTGCAGGGCAAAAGCATTTGGAATAGCTGACAGGAATAATGGGAGGAATGGCTGGATTACCATTGCTGGGCGGCCTGGATGCCTTCCCTGCTTCCTGCAGCTCTGCTCCCTATGGAATAGCACTCTGTGCTCCCTTGGTGCTTTCTCAGTGCCCATGAAACACTGATTTTATCCCTGATCCCCCTGCAAGGGCCTTCACACTTTAGGGAAGGTGAAGTGGGGAAGGAAGGAAGGATCCTGAGCCCCAACTCTGTGGCTGCAGGACACTTGCCCTGTGACGCTTCCCTTAGGATCACCCTTCCCACAGGGCAGGGGAACACTGCCCCTCCCCACCATCCTGACACGAGCCTGGGCCAGCAGCCTGAGAGCAAAACCACTGCCCGTGGCCCAGGGGCTGCTCCTGCTGATTTCAGAGCACTTTGATGATCCTGCCTGTCCATATGAGCGAGTCCCCGGGAACAGCAGCTCAAAGACATAAAAGGAGACTTCCAGCAGCATGGAAAGGCATGGGGTGATTCTGGTTTGAGACGGGATCCATCCCAGCAGGGCAGCCTGGGGAAGTTGCTTGATGTTTCTCTGGTTTAGTTCCTGTCCTTAGCACATGCTTTTGGGGGGAGGAGTGTAGAGAAACCCACAATCATTAATGATTTACTCCCCCCAATACATGAAATCTAAGGGCTCTAGAAATCAAAGCTCTTCTTACTAAAGTGCTTTCCCAAACCCCTCTGCCAATAACCCGAATGGCTGCCTGCTCTCCTGACTGCTGTGCTCCATTTACAAAAAAAAAAAAAACAGGGTCAGGTTAAGCATCAGGGCTAAGCTTCTATTTAAAGAAAAGGCAGGAGAACCAAGCTCTGGATTCTTCAGCACAAAAAGAAGCTGGACAGACAGATCCAAGGCCCAGGCCACGAGCTCTGCTGTGCTTGATGTAATTACTAGATGCCACAGCAGGAGGAAGGAGGCAATTACTAATAGGGGAGAAAAGCCTGTTAAGAAGCACTGGCTAAGCTCATACTAAACTAATAAGAGCCTAAGCCTTGGAAATGCTCCTGGGTTAGCAGGTAGAGCCTTTCCCCAGCCCCTCTTGGTGCTGTGGGATGAAAAGCCTCGGCACAGCAGCAGAGGAGCTCGGTGGCAGCCCCGTGCCAGGGGCGTGCTCCAGTTTCTCTGGCTTTCTAACTACAGGCAGCGTCTCTGGAGACCCCTCTGTGCTTCCAGCTGGGCAACGCTGACACAAAAAATCACTGCCACGTGGGAGGAGGGCAGAACAGAGTATCTGAAGTCAGGGAACCAGCTCGATCACCTGGCAGTGACCCATGAGGGCCCAGGGCAGTTCCTGAGCTCAGGGGTGGCCACTGCAGCCACGGGAAAGGAAGTGCTTTTAGTGCTTTTCTCAACACCTACTGATGACTCCATAGACTTAATTCCCGCTTCTTTGAAGTGCTTCCTGACAAAGCATGGCAAGCTGATCCCCTCTGGTCACGGCCACTGGTACTGGCAGGCACATGCAGGGAAAGGCAGCCTCGAATGGAAGATGCCTGTGCCGTCAGCGCCCAGAGCCCCTGAAATAACCCAGGCACGAGGCTTGGTTACTACAAAAGAGTCGTCCTTAACACTTAATCAGTTGCCTGGGCAGCTCCCTAAACCCTGCCCCCCAGCACTGCTTGCACCCTGGTCCCTCCAATCCCTGTTGGAGCTGGTCCCATTTGCTCCCTATGGAGTCCCAGTGCACTTCAGGCCTCTCGGGATCTGGCTGTGGCTCCTTGGGCACCTCCCAGGGACCATCACCTGACAGCACATGGCTTCTCCAAAGACACGAGAGGAAAGCAGTGCTGTTCCTGCAGCATGGAGTGGGCTCAGCACCACCCTGGATCACATCCTTGCTTTTACAGCTCCCCAAAGGATCTGGGCAGGTTCACAGGCCAAGCAGCTGCAGTCCAGAGGCAGCTCTGCCTGTCCTCAGAAGCACTTCCCATTCCAAGAGGAGATAAGCTAATGCAGCCTCCGCAGTGAAGCAGCCTCATGATGCTTTTTGTTCTTGTACTTTTATCCGCCCAGGAAATCTCTGCTCGGAGCCAGCGTGTTCAAACAGATCCTTAAAAAAACTCTCAGTGATAACGGGGCATTTCCCCCCCTGACTATGGCATGGAAAATGGGGGAGGATATGGGGGAGGGAGGACTGTGATATTAAAGAGAAAGAAAAAAAAAAAATTTCCTATTGTCCTGGAACGCTTTTCCACATACTGACTCCATATGGAGCAAATACCAGGGGATATTTCTGTCCCCAGACTGGCCAGAACTAACACACATTACTGAACAGTCCTACTTCAATAACACAGCCTTCAGGACCTCCTGTTCTGCTCCATTAGTACTTGCTGGCCTCTGGAAAAAATTATCCAGAACTCTTAATTATCCAGAAGCAGGCACGCCACAAACAGACTTCCAACATATTCCTTATTTACTGGTTAGCAATTCCAGTGCTTCACTGGATGCTCTAATAGGAGGAAAAAAACCAAGGGGAGGTTGCCAGAGCTCCAGCAGAGCTGGAGGAAGGAGATCTAGTGACTTCCATGTGTCTGCTGTCAAAAGGAAACAGAAGGTGAGAGCAGGAGCACAGGTAGAGGAGGAGCAGTAAGAGAAGGACTGGTAACACTCACTTGTGCTGCCTTATCTGCTGTATTGAGAACCTCTTGGCTGGGTCGTATTCAAGCATCCCTGAAAAGAAGGAAAGAAGTCCAGGTGTGATCACAGACACTCTCAGCTGAATCAAAGCCAGGACACACAAAGCTCTGCCCTTCCCTCCCCCTCCCTCCCCGACAGCCACGCTGTGTCCAGTCCTGGCAGCTCCAGGCAGGATTTGCTCCATCGGCCACAGGAAACTCAGCATAAAATCCCAATCCCATTGCTGACCTGATCCAGTCTGTTCCTCAGCTTCCCACCAGCAAAGCGGCTACAGCCCTTCCCTCCCTCCCAGTGCAGGGACAGGCTTGTCCAGCCCTCGATCACAGCTCCAAGAAAGTCTCCAGGCAAAGAACATCAAGACTTTGCATTTCAAGACATAATTCCATTGAACCTCCTCCATGGAAGAGCCAAAGCCTCAGGCAGAGCATATGTCCACTTGCTCAGTGTCCCAGATCCTCTGGTCTAGTGGAATTCTATTCTGAGGTGCAGCCAGGAAGAACTAACAAAAAAATCATCCTGCTGTCCATCCCTGTGCCCTGGCCAGGACTTGAATTTCTGGGATCATCTGCTGAGGTAGCTGAGGTGGGTGGTGAGCAGAGTGGGGAGAGGAAAAGCAGCTCATCCCTATTCTCTCTGGGAGAGAGGGAGGTGGATTCCTTAAACAGCCTCCTGGGATGCCCACTCTGCTCCACTGCCTTTCAGAAGCTTCACAACTCCACAGAAGGGAAGGAGCAAATTTTGCCATACTCAGAAATGAGCCAAGGAACCCCTGAGAGCTTCATCCAGCAGAGTCAAAGATATTCTCCAATGAAGGTTCCAGGAATATATTCACCTAATGAACATTAACAAAGCCTCATGGCTGAACACTACAAGGAGCTTTGCTTTTACTGGATGATCTCCTGTCGCTCCTGAAGCACCTGCACTGTCAAGCCTTGCACAGGTTGCATGAAGAATGAGGGTTTGGAGATGGGCTGGAACAGAAGGAACCCATCTCCAGCAACCAGAAAAGTCTGGGAAGCAGCACTCACTGTCAAACAGGAATTCAGAAAGTCAGGACAGGAGCAAACAGTGCAGAGTGCTGGGGAGAGCCAGGACAAGGACACACTGAGAACACAGGGGTGGGGGATACATCTGGGTGCACACTTGGGAAGTGTGGGCTGGAAAGACACATCCCAGCACAAGTAGGAAGCTGCAAGGGCCTTGCAGGTGAGATCCTGTAATTCAAAGATCGTGAAGAGAGAAATCACCACAACACATGTTCTAGAGCAGCTTTTGGTATCACATCTTCCCTGTCAGTCTGTTCATATCTCATCAGATCAGGAATGGGCAAAGAGGGGGAATAGGACGGTACAGTGGGGCAAGTTATTTCGCTCCCAGAACCCAAAATACACTTTGCCCTGGCAATTTGGGAAGGTTTATCCATGCTGGTGACAGCATTAAGAGCTTTAAGGCAGATGGGATCACTACTGATCCACATGACATCACACGAAGTAGGTTAAAGCAATCCAGGAAGAGCTCTCCAGGTCACAGGTCAGGTTCCTGGCTCAGGAACTCGAGGCACTTCAGAGCCCAATTCCTCCGAGCTTTGGATTGTTTGGACTGGGTTTTAAAGGTCTCTGAGGATGGAAACTCTACCACCCCCACCACCACCCCTACTGCAACCTGTTCCAGAGCTCAACCCTGGCAGCAAAGGAGTTTTCTCACACTCAGATGGAATTTCTCCTCACCTTACAGAAAAAGAAATAAGTTCAGAGGAAAAAAAAAAATAATCCCACACCTAATTAAAGAACCTATTAATAAGATGATCAGACAGTTTCACAGCTGAACTGCTCAAATGAGTTGGCTTTTTTTTCTTTTTAAGAAATAGGGCTGCAAAGAGTTCTCACATGAAGTTTAGGAGACAATAACAAGTACTGGTTGGGTTCTCTTATTAATGTTGTCAGAAACAGGGAAGTCAGGACACCACCCACTCCCCCCATTGATTGAAAACCACACTTGAAGGTGTTTTTGAAATTTAAGGCACCAGATGAAACTGGTACAAGCAGGAGAAGAAGTTTAAGGTAAATGATTAAAAGAGGCCCAAGAACAGTAGTCACAAACAACCACGGCACAGGGAGCTGGTGCTCTCAAGCCATTAAAAAGGCAGAAAGAAAATAATGGAGCGAAAGGAATTTTTACTTCAATGAAAAATGACCGCATTTGGGGCAACATTTGAAAGAAAACGCAAAGTGTCCTCACTGAAAATGTACATTCATACATTCAGCTCTGAGTCACTCGTGGCAGCTCTGTGGCTCAAGTCCTGCACTGAAGAGAGGCTTCAGCAAGACAAAACATCATGTTCTATTCACCAGGCAAGTCATCCCGGAGCGTCTGCCCGCAGCAGCCGCCGCTTGCGGCCATTTAGGGTAAAGACTTCCCTGGAGTTTATCTGTGAGCAGGGGTGGGACAGGCTGTGCCAGGGAATGCTTCAGGAGCCTCAACTCCAACCTCTGCTCCCCGGTACTCCCAGAGGATTTGCTGTGCCCATACAGGGGTGTCACTGTATGTAAAACCACTGAGTCCAATCTGCAGCTGATCTCCAACTTGTCACCCAAAGCAGAGCGCTGAGTGTCATGTCCAGGTGTTCCCTGGAGACCTCCAGGGATAGGGGCTCCAAACCTCACTGGGCAGCCCCTTCCAGAGCCTGACAACCCTTTCCATGGGGAAATTATTCCTAAAATATGAAGTCCTCTCATTGAGAATTATCAGGTATTAAATTGGTAAGAACAGACACCACACAGTCGTGCCCAGACACAGGGGTGTCGTGTCCTCTGCAGCACAACAGTTTCAAAACCCTTCCAAATCGACAACAGTGACAACCCAGAAACTGGAGATCATGGATCTGCCCTGAGCTCCTCACAACCCCCAGCCCACACACTCAGTGATCCTGGACAGGCACAGCTCCAGGGCAGAATTCCTGGAGTTCAGAACACAGGACAGTCTCAGGTGTGGGACTGGAGAAGCAGGAAAAAATCCAACAGCAAGGTTAACGAACTCAACCCAGATTCCACTTCAGTCTCCAACTTGGATCAACATTTAACAACCACTGTAAAAGCTGTGTGAGGCCAATCTGTAAATGAGGCAGGACCTTCTCCCTCCCCCTGCACTCAGCTGGCTGCTCTGGACACAAACTCCCTCTGCAGGCAAATCTCGAGCCTGTGATCCAGGCCAGGCCTCTGGATAGGCACAGACAGCCCTGGAGACCCCTGCCACAGAAGAATTAAAGCATTCCACTGTCACCAGGACACATCCTCTCACTGTCCCAGTAAGGAAAGGTCATGGAAGTGAGAAAACAAACTGCTGAGGATCCAGCCACCATGTCCCAGGTCACAGGGCCTGGAAATCAATCCAGATGCTGATTAATGCAGAGCTGCAGCCTCAGAGCTTCCTCTTCCAGTAAAAGTCTATTACTGAGGAAGAAAGCTGACCTTGTGCATTTTTCTGGTCCAGAAGCAAAGTGCACAGGAGTTGATAAGCCATGGGCAGATGCTGCCAGAAGAACCTTAAGGCTATTTATAAACTCCTCCACTCTGACACATCTCTCCTGACTGCACACACAAAACAGCACCAGCCCTTCTTCTTTCCATCCCTGAAGAGTATAAATAAAGCTTCATCCCTGATTAGGGAGACAAAATGAGGAGCAGCATCCCAACTAATCTGGAGGATATACTGTCATGCGAGTCTCTTTACAAGCCAAATACAGCTGAAGCTTTAAGTCCTCTAAACTCTGCTGTTCTGGAAAAGGGGAACAAAGATAAGAACAGGCTCAAGGGGAAGAAAAAGTAAAGACTCACTACAAAAGTAGTCAACAGAAGAACAAATAAACCTTACAAAGTGTGTTTGTGTTTGCTTCACAGCCCGGCTGTGGGGCCTGTGGTCAGCACAGCCCTGGCAGACAGAGGAAATGAGCACTTTGCTGCACTGAATTCTGCCTCACTCAAAACCAGACCAGGCGCTCGAAGTCCTGCGGGGGCTTTTAGAGCCTTTCAAAGCAACATAAAGATGAGACAAAACCGCCAGAGCGACTGAGCCGAGCTGGGGGTGTCTGTCCTGCTCACACAAACACAGTCATTGACAGTATCTGATGCACAGGCAATGGATTCAGCTCCAACCTGCTGCAGGAGGAGAGGGCACCAACCAGGAAATGCAGATGTTCTGGAGGAAAAGCAGGAACTAAATAAAGCATCCAGGTTTGTCACCATAGCTACGTGGTGCCACCGCTGCACGGCTCAGCCCTGGGCCTCAGCAGACGCTGGGGAGTTGCTCAGGCCTCCAGAGCAGGCAGAGCTGGGGCAATGCCACCCCAAAATTCATCCCCCTCGAGGCCATCTGGCATGCTGACCACTGGAAAATGTGTCTCACAACAAGCAAGGGGAATATCAGAAGGTTTTGCCAGCTTTTGCAATATAGCAGCTTGTACACAGCAAGATGAGGGGTGGGAGAGTGTTCTCAGGTGGGAGAGAGGACAGGAAAAGGGATCCTTAGGGCTTCCCACAGCCCTGAAAGAAAGGGGTGTAGCCACCTCCTCCCAGACAAGCTCCTCTCCTCACCAAACCCACTCGACTCCCACCTCTGTGGTGCACAAGAACAGAAGGGATGCAGATAGACAAACTGACAGCAGCAAGGATGCAAGAGGAGATTCAGGGTGTAAGAGATGGACAAAGGGCACCAGATTCAAGGCTTTTCCATGTAAAATCAGGCAGAGGGAAGAGTAGGTAATTCTGGCTCCCAATCTCACGCAGGGGTGGGAAGAGAACTAGGAGGGGAGTTATTGTGCTAATGAAGCACAAGATTTTAAGCTGTCAATATCCTCAGCACAGAAAAAGAGAAAACTGCCACACTCCTTTTCCCTGGGGAAAGCACTAAGTGCAGCTGAGAGGCTGATCACAAACCTCCAAGGAGTGGATGCTAAAGCTGGATGCTTTAGGAAAACTGCTGCCGGACCAACAGGACTGCGGGATTTGCTCCATTTGGGCAATTCCCAGCTCATTAAAAGGTCATGTTTGGAGCCAGCAGTCACAAGCCAAATGCCACACGGAGCGCAGGCCACTGTTCCCTGGGGCTGGGAGGTACAATGTGAAGCACATCAGGCCACGAGCAGCCGCCGTGTCAGGCTCAGCGGAGCAGCCGGATCCCGGCTGTGCCGAGCGCCATTGGAAGCGCTGCCTTATGTAACGCCTTTGGAAAGCTGCTAAAGCTGGCTAATGCTTTTGGAAACACGTGGAAATAACTGATTTCATCATTGGCATGGGGCCAGGGAAGCTAAAATAGCCTCCGAGGGGGGCTGCGGGGGTCTGGCAGCTCCTTGGTGCCGAGGGGCCGGGGGAGCCCCGGCGGCGGCAGCGGAAGAGCTCGGACTGACAGCACCACCTGCCGCCGGCACGGCCGGCACCGAGCCAGGAGCCANCTGCACAGAGCCGGGAGCCAGGTCCCTGCTCCAACCCCGGAGCTGTGTCCCTGCACCGAGCCAGGAGCCAGGGCCCTGCTCAGAGCCCGTGTCCCTGCACCGAGCCCGGAGGCAGGGCCCTGCACCGAGCCAGGAACCGTGTCCCTGCACCAAGCCAGGAACCGTGTCCCTGCTCCAAACCCGGAGCCGTGTCCCTGCACCGAGCCAGGAGTCAGGGCCCTGCTCTGAGCCCGGAGCCGTGTCCCTGCACCAAGCCAGGAGCCGTGTCCCTGCTCCAAACCCGGAGCCGTGTCCCTGCACCAAGCCAGGAGCCGGGGCCCTGCTCCGAGCCTGTGTCCCTGCACTGAGCCAGGAGCCAGGGCCCTGCTCTGAGCCCGTGTCCCTGCACCGAGCCAGGAGCCAGGGCCCTGCACCAAACCCGGAGCCAGGGCCCTGCTCCGAGCCTGTGTCCCTGCACCACGAGCCCGTGTCCCTGCAGAGCTGACATGCTGTCAGCAGGGAGGCACAGCCACTCACCAACCCCACAGAGCACAAGGACCAGGAAAACCAATGTGAAACAAGACAAACATCCCACATTTGGGGGCTGATTCCTCACAAAGAGCTGAAGAGAAAGGAGAGGATGAGCCCGTGCTGAGGGCTGGGAGCACGACTGTGCCCAGCTGCTCTGCTGCCGAGGAGGCACTGGGAATGCTGGTCAGGCTCACCCAGATGCTGGAATCACATCCCAGCTCCTGCAAAAGAGGCTCACCAGGCTGCCTGCTGTGCACAGCACAATTTTGCCTTGCTTGACCACTCAGATTCCACAGGTAGAGACTGTTCAGCATTAAACCTCAAACTGCTGCAATAAGTGAGAGGAATAAAAAAACCAAAAAACATCACAACTTTCTCCCCAGAACGTGCCACTCCTGGTCCTGCCCCAGCCCTGCTGTGAAACTGGGCACCTGCCACTGCTCCAACATCCTCCAGTTCTGAATTTGGGGGGAATGAGACAAATGGGACTGAGACAAGTAAGTCCAGAGTAGAAGTTGATGAGGAGGGACAGAAGATGTCGAGTACTCAGTGTGTGACATCAGGGAAAGGCTGGACACAGCATCTGAGTGCTCCTACTGTCCAAACCCGCATCAGTGCTATTATGCCATTTTAAATTTAACCTCTTGTGGGCTTTGTCTTTAGATGTAAAAGCTTATAAGAGCATAAGAAACAATGCATGAACCAATTCTATAGAGTAGTGGCTGTGAGCTATGCAGGGGGTTAGTGGAGCTCAGGAAAACACCAGTGCTGAATATCTACCAAAGTCTTGTAAGTATAACCTCCCTGACTAACAGGATCCCATATCCCCACAGGACACTTGGAAGGAAACTCTTGGCACTGTGCAAGCTGAGGAGTTGTCGCATCTATAAATGTTACCCTCTTGGAACCAGCTGGGAAGACTCACCTCTCAATAAGTCTGAGAGTGGAGGACCACAATCCTCAGGAATTGTGTAGTCGCCTTTCCCGATGTTTTCAAATAATTTATAGATATTATCCCCTTCAAAAGGGTACAGACCCGTTGTGATGTTGTATCTGTGAAGGCAGAAGGAGAAGCAGGATGAGAAGCAGCACACAGGTACTCAGTTCTTACCTGACTACGTAAGCCAAAAGCAGCCAAGAGGAAACCAGAAGAGGAATATTTGGCAGAATGTGCAAAACCTCTCTAAGCTTAGCCTGCCTTCATCACAGCTTTTCATTCACAGGGGTCAAAACCACCAGGACATCTCCCTGACAGTCTGGGACAGCAAAAACTTAAAAATAAATACTGGAGATAGTTGTGGTTTCTGTTACTGCCCTGGCTGTGCCTCTGGGGGCTGAGCAACAGCTGCAGAGCCACTCGTGGAGAGCAAAGATCCCCTTGTGCAGAATTACAGGCACTTTGGGGAGCATAAACCCACCCACAGGAGCGAGCAGCACCCCCCACCCACCACACAAGAGCGGTGATGACAGAGCTGGGCCAGGACTGAGCTATCTGAGGGCGTCATTAGCTATGAAGTTCCTGGGGGCTCCTGGGCACTCACAGCGTCACCCCCGCAGACCAGATGTCAACTTTAAAGCCTGAAAAAGTGTCAAGGCCATTGGCAATTTCTGGGGGCTGGAATGCTGGCGACCCTTGGCTCGTCCTGCACGTGTCGTCCTCTGCAAACGGATGCAATGCCTGCGGCAGGAGAGACCAAACAGTGTCAGGCTTCCAAGGAAAACAAACTGTGACTCTTGGAAAAGTTCCACCTGGGAAACAAATGGGGAAAACTCCTCTACTGAACATCTACAGATGATGAGATCATGCCACCACAGCAGCCACACGCCACAGTGACAAGTCTTGCACCTCTCCTACCTCAGTCTCCATATAAAAAGAAGGATAGGGTTATGTAGCTTATCCCCATTTCCCCCCACTTTTGGGCTCGTCCAAGATTGACATCTTCCTTCTCTGTGCTTCCTGAGCGGAGGTTTCATGCTGTTACCAGAAGAAGTGCTTTGCTAATTGCAATAAATATTCAGAGTCACTCAGAGCACTCTGCAAGTGCAACAGAACAAAAGCCTAAATGCGCGATAAATCAATGACACCACAGAGGTGACCTCAATCTAGAATGTCCCATTCTGACTTTGCTGTGCTTCTCACGTACCTCTGCTACGCCTAAATCGGATATTTTTAGTGTCCCATTGGTTGTTAGCAGGAGGTTTCCCGGTTTTATATCCTTGTGGACAATCCCTTGGCTGTGCAAGTATTCTAAGCCATCTATAAGCTGACAAAAGTACCTGCAGAGAGAGGCAGAGGGGAAAAAAATCAAACACTTTTAGCCAGTAGAAAGGAGCTTTTTGCTGTGGTCAGAGACTCTGGGCCATCATCATAACCCACATGCAGCCTGGAAGTTGTAGAGGCAAGTGTTTCATCTCATAATACCCAGAAATAATATTAATGTTCCTGAATTTCACTTAGGCTCTCTGTAATCTCAGGAATCTCTTAAAATAAAATGAAAATATGACCATAAAATTGTTGCCACAGATTTGCTGTTCTGCCCTGATTTGATCCTGGCAATGTTTTTGTATCTATTCCCGGAAATCTCAGGTTTCTTTCCTTGATGAGTGAAAGGGGCTACAGCTTATCCCAGCTAACTACCCCAGCTATCAGATCATGCTGGATATTGCCAATCCCTAATCCATCCCAAGGCCTTTAAAGTCTTTTCTGATGCTGAACTGTGGCTTGACCTCCATTTAGGCAGGAGATTTCCCCCCTCACACCCTTTAGGATGGCAGGAGCACAGGGACCAGGGGGGGCTACTGGGCAGCTCAGGAAGTAAAACAAAAATAACAGAAAAATCAACAGAAGGATGGTTTTCCTCCCAGAACCTAAAGACAATCTCTGCTGGCCACTTCAAGAGCTTCTCACTTTTTTGCATGGGTGTAAAACATGAAATTATTGCACAAAGCCAGGTTTGCTTTCAAATGCAGCCTGAGCAGAGCAGAACGAGCTCTCCACTCGAGAGAACACAGTGGGGAAAGGAAAAGAACTTACCCGTGAGCCTGAAACACTGGAAACCTCTTTTCTGGGACACTGTCCAGCATTTCCTGCATCCCACACACACAGTACTCCATCACCATATACGTGAGGGCAGAGTTAAGGAAGCTCCAGGGTTAACACTCCTCAGTGTTGGACATTCCTCAGATGGGCAGCAGCTCCATCCCAGAGGGAATGGCTGCACTCCCCAGGTACTGAGGGATATTCCTCCAGCTCCCACGGGACAGGAAAGAACCCACAGGAAAATCCTTCTGCCAAATGAGCATCTGCAGCTCCGTGACCAGATCTGGAACAGGATGTGAACTCCACAGAAAATAAGAGAACAGGAAGAGAACAAGGAAATGCCCTGAAGTGGGCAGAGAAAGTTGGGAACTCCCTGGCAGAAGAGCTGCAGCCCATTCTCCCAGTGCCCTGGGTGTTCTCCACCTGAAATGCCAGCGAGCTCCCACCACCTTACCCAAATCTGGTTATTGCTCATTCCCCATCCCAAACAACCCAGTTGTGTGCTCTTTGGAAGAGCTGCTGCTTACCCCTAGCTAGGAGTATTCCAGTAGCAGGAAAAAGGATCCTTGGAGAGCTGGGAAGCTTTTTGAAACCACATGGATAAAAACAGAATGCCAAGCGCTGGTGGCACTCTGCAGCATTTGTCCCCTTGCAGCATATTCCAGTTTTGATCTCTGTAAGCTTTAATGCTGGGGCCAAAAAATGGGAACTAGACTGCCTGATGCTGTAATTGCTTGTTCCCTCCTCTCCCTGAGCTTTTGAAGGCAAAGTCTGGCTTGGAGGGGCCTGGGAGAACAGACCCTGGGACATTGGGGAGTGTCCTGACAGAGCAGAGGCTGCCAGGGCTCCCCTACAATCCCGAGCGTGGTCAGTTACTCCTCCAGGCAGGTGCCTTTTTAACCTAAGCCCAAAATAAGTAACTTTTGCTTCAAGAAGCCACCAGAGGTAGAAGAGGCAGAAGGGAGACTCCCACCCTGGGTGGGATCTGGGCTGAAGACTTTGCTGCCCCTTTCCAGCATGTTCCATTTAGCAGCTCCAAACACCGAAAACTCATTAAATTCCTGCTCCATTCCCCATGAGCTGCTCTTCAGAGAGACCCTAAAATACTCTAAATATACCTTAAACAAGACTTTATGATGGGCATGAAGACACTCAGTAAATTAATAAAAGCAAGAACAGAAGAAAGAGCTCCCAAAATTCATTCCTACCCCTTCTTAGTCTGGAAGAAATCTGTGAACTACTTCTATCAGAGTGATGTGGAAGACATGAACTCTCCCACTGTCAGGAGAGTAACAGTGATGGTAGATAATCCAGGCCAGCTCCTGGGGAGCAAAGAGGCTCAAGGACAGCCTGGCTGGGTGTCATTAACAGCCAGGCTGCTCCTCACCCCTCCCTGGTCACTGATCCACTTCAGGTTGATCAACCAGATTAGAGAACAGACTTCCAAGCTGGAGCAGATCTATTACAGGTGTCCCAAGCTCTCAGTTCTCCTCCTCAACGGGTTCTGCTCCCACACTCAGCTGTACACACTGGTAACGGGATCCCTGGGATGCTGCTCATGGAACTGGGTTCATTTTCTGCCTGGATGAGCTCTCCATTCACCACCAGCTCTGCACTCCCAGCCACAGCAGGCTAGTAAACAGCCCTTAAATACTTAAAGTCGTTGATATTTTTAATCCAGTCACCACAGCTTTCCGTTTCCCACAGAAAATCACTGAAGGTTTTTATTAGGTGAGTTGTTCAAATGCTGTCTTAACCTGAAGGGAGCCTACAAGAAAGATGGAGGGGGATTTTTTACAAGAGCACGCAGGGACAGGACAAGGGGAAATTGCTTCACACTGACAGATAGGGGGGTTAGATGATAGATTAGGAAAAAAGTCTTCCCTGTGAGGATGGTGAGGCCCTGGCACAAGTTTCCCTGAGAAGCTGTAGCTGCCTCTGGATCCCTGGAGGTGTCCAAGGCCAGGCTGGATGGGGCTTGGAGCAACCTGGGATAGTGGAAGGTGTCCCTGCCCATGGCAAGGGGTGGAATGGGATGAGCTTTAATATCCTTTTAACCCAAGCCATTCTGTGACTCTATGACAAACAGCTCAAGCCTGCAGTGCACTTCTACCAGCAACAGAACACTCAGGTGGGGAATAGAATCTTCCTTCCACAGCCCCAACTTCCAATCCCACAATGCTTGGTCTGGAAATGAGGATTTTTTTTTTTAATCACCAAGGGGGAAGTTGGCATCTCCCCCTAAACCCCAACTCTGCCTCCTGCAAGGAACCAACACGGCTCTGTGCATGACTAAGGGCCCTGCCCCCAGGGCAGCCTCAGGGAAACAGTCCCTTTTCTGCTGCATCCATTCCCAAACCTGTTCCCCATGTGGCTGCTCAAGGACTGCTCTGTCACAGCCCAGGACATGCAGCACAGGCAGCACCAGCCAGGAGCTGGGGGAAGGGTTTGAACAAAATCATGGATGAATTCCTGCTCCCAGTTCCAGTGAAAACAAATTCCCCCAGTTATTGCCAGAATCAGCACAGGAAGGAACAAACTTTGTGAGAGTGTAGGGGCAGATAAAGATAAAAATAACAAAGTCAACCTGTCCTTGCAAGGGAAAAAGCACTGAAAACCAACTCTGAACCAGCACTGCTCACGAAGTCCAGCAAGGAGCATCCTTGGAGAGATCCCATTTCCCAGCCACGGTTTTGGGTTGTCATCACCTGGTACCGACACACGATGTCTCTCTTGGGCTCCTTTTCCCCATGCTGCCTCCTCCCTTCTATCTAATTAAACAGGATCTCTCTATCAGTAATTGACTTGCAGTCCCCTTGCTCTGTGGAGGCCACAGCACAAGGAGAAGTTGTCACACTGCTTCATCCTAATGATCTGGTGGCAGTGCGCTTGATCTAATTAACGCACGCAATTAAATTACTCCTTTTCTGGAGTACTGTAATAAGAAGACAGTAGTTAGAAAACACTGTCAAAAATAAAAGCATCCATTTATAACACATGCTACAAGGGATCGGCTCCAGGAACTTCCACGCTGGTTCCAGGCAAAGTGCTCTCAGTATGGCAGAATCACACAAAATCCAGCAAAGTGAAGATAAAATTGCCTTGATCAGTGTGAATTTCTGTGTTTGTGTGGAAAGTCTGCCAGGCAGGCAGGATTGTCAATAGCAGTTTAGCTGCAAAAATTTAAGCTTAAGAAACATCCAAAAGGGCCTTCCCAAAAGCAGAACTACAGCAGGGAACAGTGGGAGTTCAAACCTGATCAACAGCCCTGTGCAAAAGGATATATTTTCTGCTTCTCCTCGTTGTACAACACATCTACAAGCTGGATGACGTTTTTGTGCCGTAACCGCCGCAGGAGCTGGATTTCCCTGCAGGAAGGGACAAGGAAAAAGTTATGTTTAAAAAGCTTATTCCCAACTCCACTTCTTCCAAAATTTCACCCAAACTTAACTTGACAGGGGTCAGAGACCTGAACTGAATCCTGTGTTTGTGGGGAATAAATAAGGTAAAACAGTGAGGAGCCACCTTCCCTTGATCCGGGGAACAGCCTCTTGAATGTCACCTCCTGTCAGCTGCTCTGATCTTTGTCTCCAGGGATTTTGTACCTGCCCCAAACCACAGTTTAGTCTCTTTTGCATTAAACTCATCCTGCAAAATCCCACTGGATGCCAGCTGTGGAGAAACAGGCAGAGCAGGACAGTCAGGTCAGGGTGGTTCTGTTGGTGCCTGGCAGAGCAGGTCCTGCTTTTCACTCTGTTCTGCTGCTGCTCCAACCTGGGATGTGCTGAGCTCCCAAATTCTCCTTCCCAGCTCCATTCCAGAGCTATTTGGCGAGTGCTTTAAGCAGTGTGGTCACACTTCATCAGCTCAGCCTCTGGGAAGCAGCATTACAAGGAATTGTGAGCACAGCTTTGGAAGTGAGAGCCCCTGCCCAAAGCCAGCTCAGAGCCCCTCATGGGTACAATTAGCAGCTGCAGTAATGAGCTGGGGCCAGCACAAAGGCTGACCAACAACCAGGAGCTGCTCCTTGGAAAGGCTTCTCTGATGCAGGAGTACAAGGAGAATCCTTACTGATCTTTTAAGGATGCCTGAGCAGTATGAATTATTTCACTACCAAAGTTAAGGCCAGAGACTCCTTCCTCAGCTGCGGATTTAGAAGAAGCCACCAAGAGCTGAGTAGAGACCCAGGATACCACAGCAAAGCTCCCAAGTGTTCTGTGGACATGGCAGACAAGTCTAATTATAGGAATGACCAAAGGGCTGAAGTGGATTAAATTAGCACAGGAACTGCAGCCAGTGTCAGTGTGGGGCTGAAGAGATCCTGCAGCATGAAGGGAGAGGGCTGAGGGCTCCAATCAGGGCTGCCAGAGGAGAGCAAACACACTCAAACACAACTGCTTTAAGGCCCAAATGTTGGGAACATATTCAAAATCCTGATCCCAGCAGTTCACTCCCTGTAATACAGCTCGGAAGCACAAACACTCCCACCTTCAGTGGACTAATAAATATCTCATATTTCCGTAATGATTCCCACCCCCCCAAGGAGGACTTTGCAAACCAATCCAAAATGCCAGGGAAGTGCCCCCACCCCCGGGGCAGAGGCCAAGCCGCTCTTTTCCCAGAGGGAAGATTACTTCTATTTTTAGCCCCTCTTTTGCTCTGGAATGCCTGAGGAGCAGGGACAGCCAGCCCAGTCACCTCCGATCCCGTTTTGCTTTGCAAACCCCTCGAGTAGGGGAACATAGGTCTCACCTCCTCAGAACAGGCCTACTTTTGATTTTTTTTCTTCCAAAACTAACAACAAAACCCCACCACAGCCCACTGCAAGTGACCAGACAGACTGCAAGAGGGCAAGGCCTCCTTCCAAGTACAACCCCCTTGGAGGGAGACAAGGAGGGAAAAGATCTTCCAACTCGAGCTCTGTCAGATGCATTAAGCTCATCCTGGTGGATTAAGACTTATCCCCTGCAAGGTACCTGCTCTGGCAAATAAACAGGGGGTGTTGTTGCTCAGAACTGTCAATAGCAAAGCAGCCCCCTTGTTCCATGTGCCACACCATTTTGGAAGATGCCAAAGGCAGCTTGGAAAGCAGACTCTCCTTCCTGGACATTTCCACTGTGAGATTCAGCGTTCTTCCTACAGCTTGTTCCCAGCCATTCCTGCCTAAACAAAACTCAGCAACACAGCCAAAAGATTCATTCCCTTCCTTTGGTTCACAAGGTTCTTCCCACAACTTCCTGAAACCTTAGGAAGTGCAGCACTTGCTCCACGACTGTGTGAGCCCAAGGGCTGGAAGTGCCAGGAAGATCTCGGTGTGGCTTTTTCTCTTTCCTAGTCCCAAGGGTCCATCCACATCCTGCTCCTGCAAGGATGTCTGGCATTCCAAGCTCTGTATCTATCACAATCTGCGCTCTTCCATGGAGTACAGGTCTCAGCATTTCACCTCTCAACCCAAGCAAACACCCAGCTCAGCAGAGGAAGTCCTTGAGCCACGAGGCTCCATGGGGAATAGGATCAGCCCATTCCCGCCTGAGCCCACACCTCCAGGGCTTCCAGCAAGTCTTTCCCCACCAGAGCTGTCCCTGTTTGGAGGTTCCAGCTTGAGACGTGCAGACCCCAGGAACAAACTGTCACAGCACAGCCCCATAACTCAGGTTAACTCTCCCAGGAATTCCAAGGAGCACAAATTCCAACCTGAGCAATTGCCGAGGTGGTAAGTACAGCACAGGGCACTTGGGATCCCACAGAGCCCCGAACACTTAATTAACGTGTCAGGCTATTAGCACACGGTGTTATTAAACCTCTGCTGCTGCAGCCACAGGCTGCCAGGTTCTCCTGCCTCTTTTTGGCAATCTCACTTTTTTGCAGGGATGAGATCCAGCAGTGTCTGCCTGACTGAGCCACCTCCACTTGCTCTAAAGAGAAATGAAGATTCTCCCAATGGATTTAAGGAAACTGTGTCTTACAAGTTTAAGCCCTCAACATCCCCTCCAGGACTCAGAGAGTCCTTCAGGGCTCATTTTCCTGGGGCAGAAGTGGACTATTTTGGCGTAGAGAAAAATAAATTGATTTGATGTAAGTCCCAAACACATTTTAGTCATAATTTCTGGATTTCCAGAACACGAGGAGACAGGGCTGGGGCAGGGATGAGGCTGTGGCCTGGGATGTCAGCAAGGAGTGACCCAAGGATGGCACTAACATCCTGTTTCCAGCCCAACATCTCCAGGTGCCCAAGGCCCAGCTCAGACCTGTATGATCCTCCACAGCTCATCACTGCACTCTCATTACTCCCTGTGTGTTTCTGCTTGTGGAATTACCCAAGGGCCACAGTCCAGGAACTGTTTTCCAGGGAATTTCTTGGATGATATGCTATCAGCACAGCTGAAGCAGTGCTGAGGTGCCCTGTGAGGGGGCAGAGGCAGGAGCCCACCACAGTAACTCAAACACCTCTGCCCAACAACCCAAGCCTCATGTGCAGCTTTTCCCTGTGTGGTAGGAAACACTGGAAACCACTTCAGTGATCAGATTCCAAGAGAGAAAGCAGAACCTGTCGGTGTGATCCAGCCCACAAACTGATTTCCTGCTGTTCTGTGCACAGGAACGGTTTTGAGGCATAAACTCCTCAAAGCTGCTCCAACACAGCTGCCCAAAGTGAGATTTCAGTGCAGTCTGGCCATGTTGACATTGAAACACCGTGTCAATGTCCTGCCCAGCACCACCTGGAGACCCCATGGGCCTTGTTCCTCCCACACTGACCACTCAGACACCCGGGTTTGGTCACATATCTCCACACTCAGAGCAGAAACAGCTTTCGCTCCCTCTCGCAGAAGTGCTGAAGGGTTCTGATAAGTTCAGAGTGCCAGGGGACCACAAAATACAACAGTTTGCCTTAAAATTCCCCACTGAAGCAGCAGATAAAACACATGGATAGGTGGGAAGAGGGAAAAGGATGAGGGAACAGAAATAGGAACCTGAACTAAAGTAAACCCCCGGGTACAAGGCAAGACCTAAAATTTGCCTCAGTGTTTTGGAGCAGGTGGGGCTGAACCAGGAAACGTCCAGAGAAAACCCTTTTTAATAACTCCCTTAATGACCCATCTGATACTCACACCCCCACTCTGGGCATGAATAAAACTTCCACGGAGTTCACCTCAGGACACAGGAGCATTCCCATGGCTCTGAGACAGGGAACTCTCCTGATGTGGGCAAGCTCTTTTTACCTAATTTACATTAAAAGCTTCCCTAGAGGAAACTATCTTCACCTTCCCCAGCTGCAGCTCTGGATGTGCCCGTGGAGGGACCCAGGGACGGGGCACTCAGCCTCCACCAGAAAAACAAGAAACATTTTATTACACATTAACCAAGTTTGCTGGATTCTGAAACTGAGCCAGGAAGGGAGACAGGGAGGTCCCAGCCTGGGATGTGACTGTTCCATGGCCAAGGCTGTCAAGAAAGGTTGGAAGGCAAAGTGAGAGAGCTCCCTGACAGCAGTGCTGGGACAGGATATGAAATATCTCACAGCTAAACTGGGAAATCAAACTGAGGGACAGACACAGGACTCTGCAGGTCAGGGCTCACCCACAGCAGAACACCACAAGAGTCTCCTCGACCCCTCAGAGTCCTCCCTCCCAGCCTAGATAACCCCTCATGGGTTGTTTGGGCTGCAGAGGCTCCTGCACGGCTGATAAGTAGCTCCTGGCAGGGCTGGGACACAGCTGCTGCGAGGTCCAGGGAAGGGAAAGTTCCCACACCAGCCCCACGGATCCAGCCCCGCATCTGGCTTCTCCTGGGGTTCACTTCCATGAGGGCTTTGTGCCCTGAGTAACCAGGTGTGTCGGAGGCACAGAGAGCCGACAACCCTTGGCCCCATTTTACAGCCACAGAAATCAGCTGTGGAGAGCCTTGAGTTACCTCCCAAGGACCTTAAAAATGAAGCTAAGGAAAAAACCCCAAACTTCCTGTGCTCGTGGGATGCCCCATATTTTGGATCCTGTTCCAGGCACCTTCCACATGGGTGGGAGAAGGAATTGCCACCACAGAGAACTCCAGGGCCTTTGGAACACACCTGGGCAGGTACAGGAATAACCCTGACTGTGAGGACACCAGGCGTGTTTGTGTCCCCTCACCTTTCCCAGCCAGCAGCACCTGGGCAAGGTGAGACCTTACAGAGGAATTGCTTTAAGAAACATTATTTTATCCATTAAATGACACCAAAGCGGTCATTGGAATTCCAAAGTGTCCCAGTCCTTGGGAACCTGTCCCTTCCCTGTGCCCAGCCTCACCCAGAGCGCTGGCTGCTGTTCAGAGGGAAGAGATTCCTAAATACCTGTGGATTAGGAAGCACTTCCACAGCAGAGCGACGTCACCTAAACAACACAGGAGCTCAGCTGGCAAACAAGGACCAAGCTCACTCCCTCAGCTCCCAGAACTCTTTACTCACTTTTTCACGTTGGCCTCCCCATTGGGGATCCGACGCAGCTTCTTCTTCTTCAGGATCTTCACAGCTCTCCTGCACAGGGTTTCTGAGTCCAGCATCTCCTTGACTTTGCCGTAGGAGCCCTCTCCCAGCAGGTCTCCCATGAGGTACTTGCCGATGAGCTTGGCCCGCTTGCGCCGGGGCTGGTAAATGACCTCGGTGGAGTCGATGCGGTGGATGAACGTGTCCATCCCCACCGACATCAGCTCGCTCTCCGCAAACATTCCCAGCTGCTGGGGCTCCTGCAGATCCATCCTGGATTAAGTTCCTTAACCTGTTTTTTCCTTAAGCGCTCAGGGCTTTAATCCTGTTTGTTAGTTTCCAACACTCCCTTTTACTCCTTCTCGGAAAAAAAACATCCAGAAGATTGTACAAACATGAATAATAAAAAACCAAAAATAAAACAAAAAAAAAAAAAGAAGAAGGAAGGAAAAAAAAAAAGAAAACCAAACCTAAGAGCTGCTTCCAGGTCAGATGGATGCCAAAAGATCCCGGCCTGGCTCCAGAATGTCTTTGAAAAAGAACATAAATCTGTGACGGGACACACTCAGTTTGGGACTCACTTTGCTTCCGACCCGGTCCCGCTGCCGGGGGCTCTTCCCAGTCAACTGGCCTTGACTGGGCCCAGTTTGATCCTGCAGAGTTAGGTCATCTCCGGGCCGTCAGGCCACCCCGTGGAACCAGAGCAGCTCCCAGTCCCTCTCGTGACTTTCCATGCCTAGGAGCTCATGATTCCCAGCCGGGGTGGGAAGGTGTGTTCCCGCCGCCCTCCCGGGAGCACGGGTCGGAGCGGGGGGTTCAGCCGTTGGGGAGCTGGAACCAAGTTTCCTTGAAGGAGTTTTCTGAAACAATTCTCACGTCTTCGCTTTCGCCTACAAAAGTTTGAGGCCTTTGGTGCCTACCGAGAGCTCCCGGGGGCATCCTTCATCCACCGGGATTCCGCCTGGTACATGATGTGTCACCACCTCTGCTCCGGGTGTCAGCGGTGCAGGACAACACAACCCACCCCGGCCCCGCCGACCCCGGGGGGGTCAGGGGGACCCTCTGCCCGGTGCCCCAACACCCGGGTCCTCCCGGGGGGTCGGGGGGACCTTCTGCCCGGTGCCTGGCCCCTCAAGGAGGGGGTCAGGGATGCCCACCTGGCCCGGACGGACGGTCCCTCCCGCACCTCCCACAGGTGTCACCGGGGCAGGGAGGACACAGCGGTGGGGCAGGGAGGGGTGACAGGGGACAG
>WAAG01032135.1:224301-278342 GCA_013390105.1 Tichodroma muraria | reverse complement strand
CCCCCCCGCTCCGCGCCTCGCGCCGCCCCGGCGCGCACCCCCATTGGCCACGCTGCCGGCCCCGTCCCCGAGCGCCCGAGCGCTGATTGGCTGCGACTGCACAACGTCGGGTTCCGGTTGGTTCGTTACGAGCAACACGCCCACCCACTCCCGCCACCGGCGGGGCAATGTGATAGGTTAACTGATCTGTCCGTCACTTTGAGAGGCGGGGTTTGAGTTGATATTCAGATGTGATAGGTTGTAGGAGATGTCCGTCGCAGTGAGGGCGGGACTGGCGGCAACGGGGCGCTGCGATAGGCTGCGAGAGCTGTCCGTCACCGCTCGGAGGCGGAGGGGTGGGAGGTGAAGGGCGAAGGGCAAAGGCCACGCGGGTGTCATGGAGACGGGGCCCGGAGCCTGCCCTGCCCCGCCGCCCTCGCGATCCGCCCGTCGCGCTTGGGCCGCGCTGCAGACGCTTCGGGTTTGGGGTGAACCTGCTCCCTCCGCGGTGTTCCCCAGTCCGCGCGGTTCCGCTCGGCTCCGGCTGCGCCTCATCCCGTCCTGCCCAGCGTGGCTGTGTAAGTCCAGCCAAGCAGCTGTGAGAGCATCCCCAAAATAACGACGCCCGGCTCCAGCGTCCGGGCCAGATTCCGGCACGGCCCGAGGGAACGGGCTCCTCTCGGGGCCGCCTCCCCCTCACGGCCCCGGCCACGGCAGAGACGCTGCTCCTGCGGGCATCCTCTCCTAGCTCGTAAGGGTTGGGCTGCACTGCTCTCCCTGCAGAGGCGTTACAAGGGTCTCCTCCCGGTTTCACCGGACACCGGAGCCCCCTGTCCAGCCCGAGGAGTTGCGGTACGATAGCTCCAGCCTCTGCCGTGCCTGCTCCCGCCGGGAACACCGGGAACCGGTGCCGGTACATCGGGTTTGTGCAGTGCCAGCTGAGAGGAACCACGATGCCCCTGCAGCCGCCTCCAGCCCCGCTGTGCCGGAGGGTCAAACCCTTTGGCAAAGGGGATGGAGCCAGACCTGACTGGGATTGCAACGTGGAGCATCAGCTCCGAGACCTGAGCAGTTATTTTGAGGCAGGGCAGGACAAGTCCATAAATTCTTCCTTTCCACGAGAGCTGCTGGCACTGCACGGATCCCAAAGCACAGGTGGGAGAGCCCTGAGCCCGTTTTTGGGGGCCTGAGCAGGGTCAGGACCCCCTGGGTCCCCAAAGGGTCAGAGCACAGCGATGCTCCAGGGCTGGTTTGATCAAGGAATTTGAGCCTGTGAAGGGTGGGGAGGAGGTTCCAAGGCTCCGAAGAGGGGGCGCAGACGAGGGGGCTGCGCTGCCGAGCCCTCCACTCCCGCTAGCACCGCCTTTCCCTCCTCCCTCAACGGCCTCTGTCACGACAGCGCCTGGCCCCGGGTGATTTACTCCAGTCTTGGCACCGAGTCCAAAGTGCTGGAACCCATCCCCGAAATTCTGGTAAGTGCTGTGCATCCCCTTCCCGAGGTGTTCCCAGCAATGGGAGGGCAGGATCGTCTGGAGGAGCTCCTGGCACTTCACACTCTGCTCCCTGCCCATCCCACTGCCTGTCCTGCTCCTTCTCCCACCAGGGTGGCAGAACGATCCCCCCCAAAAGGCAAAATCCTGCTCGACTCTCCAGGAATGGGTCATTGGAGCGGGGCAAGCCAAGGACTCACATGGGTTGTTCCCAGGAATCCCTGAGCACCCCAGCCCTGTCCCCCATTGGGGCTGTGGGTGCATCAGGCAAAGCCAGAGGCTCTTGGGCTTTCCCAAATAATTGCACCAGCATTGTCCCTGCCAGTGGGGAAGTCACAAGGTGGGGAACCATTTGAGACCTTCCAAGCTTGTGGCACACAGGGCACTGCAGGAGCACAGCCCCTGCTGTCCCCTCACTGTCCACAGCCCCACAACCTGGCTGAGGGGGCACAGAAGGGTTTGGAAGGACATGGGATGGTTTTGTGGGACCTTGGCATCCCAGCATGGTCCCTGCCAGGTCCCATCCCTGTCCCCTGCACAGCCCCAGCCCAGCACTGCCAGGACCCTGCACAGGGCAGGGTCTGTCCCCTGGCTGCCTCTTCCCACAGCTCCCGGGGCACAGGGCCAGCTGGCTGCAGGACTCCACAGCCCTCACCCCACGGAAAGTCAGGGGATTTCCAGGCTCTGGGAAAAAAACAGGAACTGGCAGTGGGTGACAGCAGCCGAGCACACCCCGATGTGGAGCTGTTCTGCAGCAGATCCCCACGAGATCCGGGACCCAAAACTCCCCAACTTTGTCCCCATTTCCTGAGGCTAGGTGTCTCACAGGGACCAGCTGCCTGGGAAGGGCTGTTCCTGGAGAAGCCAGGCTGTTTTCCAGGGACATTGCTCCTGCGGAGGGGCAAACAGACCAGGACACAACTCAGCCGTGTCCCCACACCTCCCACCAGTGCAGGTACAGGACAACTCCAGTGCTCCCAGCCCAGCCCAGCCCAGCATCACTTCTGCTTCATCCCAGTCTTGGGGTTTCTTGTGTGAATTGGGATCTGGGCTGGGATGGGAGGAGGAAGAGATCCTGGTAAGGGAAATCTGGGTTTGGTGGTTCTGGGAGGAGGTTGGTTCAGTGCTGGATGGATCACTGTGTGTTCTCCCACTGTATTTATTTTTTTGTGATTGTGTAACACCAAATAAAGAGCTGGGGGGATTTAAAAGAAGGATCCCCGTAAGAAGGATATGTTGGAAAGTGTGACAGGATTGCCTTGATTAATTACTGTGTGCAAATGAATGAGGCCTGGGAGCAGTGGGATTAGCAGGGGGAGAAAGGGATTGTCACAGACCTTCCTGGTTCCCTGTTTGCCTCTGGCACACACACAGTATTCCTAAGGAACCGGTGTTAACGTGGTCCCCATCTGCCAGCACTTCCCTTCTTGGGGATAAATCAGTTTCTTCTGGCTGCTGCTGTGCTGGTGTAAAAACAGACCCATCTGGGAGGCTTTTGTGACACCCCTTGGGATTTTGTTCCTATCCCGGGACTGCAAAGGTGGCATGAATCCAACGCAAGCAACGGGAAAATAAAAATATTAAAAGGCCCGGTGTGGGGAAAACAAATATATTAAAAGGCCCAGTGTGAGTGAGGAGCCTGGGATGGCCAGAGCAGGTCGTTCTCCAGCTCTGTGATTCATTTAATTGCTACAGCAGGACTCGTGGCATGGCAATGGGCAGAATCCTTGGAAGCTGCTCAGAATTTGTGTGTTTCCAGCTCTCCTGTGTCCTCCGTGGGTTGAGCTGCTGCCCTGGTCCTGCAGGGAGGAAAACTGAGGAATTTCCTTTCCTTTTGAGAGGAAAAGGACTGGACAGACTCTGCTTGGGCTGTGGGTAGGTGCTGATAGTGCGTGCAGCCAAGGCTGCTCCAGGACTTTGTTTTGCCTCCCATTTTCATCCCATCCCGGGATGGATGGATGGATGGATGGATGGATGGATGGATGGATGGATGGATGGATGGATGGATGGATGGATGGATGGATGGATGGATGGACGGATGGATGTGGGACACAAAGTTGAGTGCTCTGGATCTGCACCGGGGCGAACGTGCCATGCTGGCACCCACAGGAGCCCCCGGGGACCAGGACCTCGCCCCTGAACGGGGGTGAGGGGCCAGGCCAGGCGGGGAAGAGGTGGCCCTGGAGGCTGCCTCTACCTCGGGGGTTCCTTCGGTCCCGGGCCTTTGCCGGTCTCAGGAGCCGCGGGCCTCGCTGCCCGTTCATCACCCGGGACCTCCCTGGCGGCTTCCACCGAGACCGGGTTCCGAGCGCTGCCTCTCCCGCTTCCCGCTCCGCGGCCTGGCCCGCTTCTCCCGTTCTCGCTCTGCCCATTCCCCGCAGGCCCGGTTCTCCCGTTCCCCGCTGCCCACTCCCGGTTCTCCCTCGGTTGCCACCGCCCCTTTCCCCGGAAGCTCTGTGGCCCTTCCAGCATGGCGGACCCGGAAGCGGCGCCAGGCGGCGGCGGCCGGGCGGGAGCCTGAGCCCCGGAGCCCCCGGGACTCCCCGGCACCCCCCGCGACCCCCGGACACAGGTAAAGGCCGCCCGCTCGCTCCCCCCGGGGCCCCGCGGCTTCCTCCCCTCGGCCCGGTCCCTCCGTGGGCGGGGACCGCGGGCTCGCTCGGGCCGGGCTGGGGGGCTCGGTAGGGACGCGGCCCCCGGCCGGGCCTGTCCGGGAGCGGTCGGTCGGTGCCGCGGGGAGTCCGAGGGCTGCGGGGCTCGGGCCGGGCCTGGAGCAGCCTGTGGAGACGGCAACGCCGGCCCCGCTCCCTTCGCGCTTTAGCCGCCCGTGTCCCCCACGCGTGTCCGTCCCGCGCGTGGAGCGGGGCCGGGGGGGCTCGGCGGGGACCGCTTGGGGCTGTGCCGGCACCGGCAGCGCGTGTCTGCATCGGAGAGAGCTGGAGATGCTCCGGAGCCTCTGTAACCGCGATCCCAGGAAAGCCCAGACCCCTCCAACCCTGTCCGAGCCGGGTCCGGACAGGGAATTGCCCCGGCACAGCCGGGGTGGCCACAGCCAGCGAACCCTCGAGTTTCTGACTCCCTCTTCAGCTGTTTTTCCACGGAGCACTGTGAAAAATGCACAGCGATCACAGAATCGTGGAGTAGTTTGGGTTGGAAGCACCTCAAAGCTCATTCAATTCAACCCCATGCCCTGGGCAGGGACACCTTCCACTATCCAGGTTGCTCCAAGCCCCGTCCAACCTGGCCTTGGACACTTCCACGGATGGGGCAGCCACAGCTGCTCCGGGCAACCTGTGCCAGAGCGTCACCATCCTTACAGGGAAGGATTTCCTAATATCTGATCCAAACTTCCTCTCTGTCGGTGTGGAGCCATGCATCCTTCATGCACCGAGCTTCTGCTGTGGTGTAGCCTGTACTGGCCCAATTCAGAGCCTCTGCAATATGGAACCAGTCAGACCACTAACTGGGCTGGTACTGAAGGCTTCACCTTATTTAATATTGGTACCAGGTCTAAAACTCCCCAGAGTAACCGTAAATTCCAGTGTAAGGTCTGTGGCTCCCCCTTAGGAGGCTGGATTTACAGTGAAAATGAGACGGGCTGGGCAGGGCAGGTCCTGCAGCTTCAGCATTGGCATCCCAAAGCTGGGATCCAAACCCCCAGAGGGTTTTCTGGTCCGTGCACTCGCCCTGGGGAGAGTCTGGAGGGCAGGAGGGTGTTGGCTGTGGCTGGCTGTGCCTCTTTGGGGCTGTGTCTGCTGCACACCATCCTCGTGTCATCTGAGCGTTGAGCTCGTCCTGAACCGTATGGGAATGGCTGAACCAAGAGCAGCTGGTGGTGGGAATGTTTAAGTGGAAAATGATGTGCTAAATACTGTTGCTGTGGGGTTGTGAGTGCTGTGTGTGTCCTGTGCAGCACTGCCAGGTTTTGCAGAGCTCCATAAGCTGCCAGCTGGAGCCTTTGGAAGCCTGAGCTCTGTTATCTCTGCCAAAAGCTCTTTACTTGATGGGGGTCTGTTTGCTGGATGTTTACACCCTCATTTTCCTAAAATAAGCGTCTACCTGTCTCCTTCAAATGTTGCTGGGAGGTCTCTGCACTGGAGCAAAAGGCGCTGTGACTTGTCACCACGAGAGTCTGGATCCTTCAGGGATCCTTCAGGAAAGCCTTCCTGGCCTAATTGGGAGGTTTATACTCTCCTGAGACATTTTTCTGTTTAAAACTTAAAAGTCGTAAGTCTTTTTTGGTTACACGATCGAGGTCTGCATGAGTGTGGGTGTGATCAAGGTGAGCACACACCTCTCATGGAGCAGGTGCACGTTGAGTCTGCCTTAAGGCTGCCCTGATCTGTAGGGAAGTTGGCTTTGATGTCCTGAAGTGGTTTTTCCACCGTGAGTGGCTGCGTGTGAAACAGAACGCTGCGACCTGCTCAGGTCCAGAGGGTTTCTCCCAAGTGTCTCTTGGGAGAGAAACTGGGGAAAAAGTGTAAAGAATTAGTGACCTGCATTTTTTTGGCTTCTGACCTTGCTTAGCCAAGTTCTTTGTGGAATGGGAGCAGCCCCAGTACTCCCAGTGCCCTGCTTAGGCTCTGCCCTGTTCTGGGGACTGTCCAAATCCCTGTTTTTCGGAATATTCCATGCACCTGGTGTCTGAGCCACTGCCTCAGCCCTAGCTCTGCCTTGCAGAGATGTGTTTGTGGTTTGAGAATGTTGGTACTGGATGTGTGAGGGTGATGCTGGGTGGATTTACACAGCAACATGCTGAGTTCCTTGGCAGAGCATGGGTAGTGTCTGGGGAGGCATTTTTGCCCTGTCCAGAAATAGTTCTGTGTGTTTTCCCAGGTGGAAAAGCAGGGACAGGTGGAGTCTACCTGTGGGGGCAGTTAATATTTTCTCCTAAAGGGAATTTTTCCCTCCAAAGAGCTGTATTTGATTGGTTTTCCCCTGTATGTCAGACGAGGAGCAGCAAGTACTGCTTGAAGGATCAAGCTCTTCCTTTTCCCTGTAGAAACTTTCCTGTCCTTGGACGACAGGTTTGTTCTTTTGCCCTGCACTGCCACAACTCTTGCAAGAATCTCTGGAATGATCCAGATTTTTCTTCCCTTTCCTTACAGACTAATTCCCACAGTTAATCAGTTGCATGGATTGTTCCACGTTGCTTTGACTTTTGGTGCCCAGGTGATGCTGGGATTTGCCCTGGAGCCTGGCAGTGCCGTGCCCAGCTCCAGGGCTGCAATACTTGTGTCCCAGGAGCCTTTTCCACGCTCAAAGCATTCAGGAGATCAGGGTGGCTCAAAGTGCTGGCTTAGGATGCCCTGAAGCGATTCCGTTTTCATCACCCATAGTACGCGTTTTCCGCTCTGGTGTTCTCCTTTGCGTTGGTGACGGGACTGAGTCCTATTCCCATCTGCTTGCTCGGTCTAAACTTCCCAAAAATACGTCAAGGAGAAGCATGAAAGAGGAACTTGAAGGTGCCTGGGTGCTTGAGATGTAGAACTGGCTGTTCAGAGTTCCGTAGTGTTGAGTTCCCATTTCTTTGGGGCCATTACATCCTGACTGTATCCCGCGGAATTCCCTCCAGCTGCAGCTCCGGTGGATGCCCGTGCTGGGGGCTCATGAGCCGGTGGATCAGGGTGGGGACACTTTGGGGCTCCACCTCTGCTCCGTGGGGGTGGGCAGGATGGGGGGAACTGATGCCTGGTCAGGAGGAAGAACAGGATCACATTCCCAAGGTGTTTTTGTTGTTCCCAGCATGTGGTAATTCATGATCGGCAGGTTTACCTCCCTCTGCTCCAGGCATGTCTGTGGGTTCCTGGCTGTCTTCCTTTAACGGGGGCAATTTAAAATACACCAACAAAGGCTGGAGCACAACAGGAGGAAGTGCTGGCTGCATTTACTGGGTAGTTTTCACCTCTCCCGATCGCAGTTATCAGTGATCTGAGCCCTCACCCCCAGCTCTGTCCATGCTGGTTACAGCACAGCAGTTCCTTTCGTGTTCCCAATTGGAATTTTCCTGCTGGAGCGCTGGTCTGAGAAATGCCTAAAAAGCTTGAGATGTTAAAAGCTGAAAGTTGTGCTCTGCAACTTCTAGACATGATGAATTCCAGAGGAATTCCAGGCTGGAGCTGCCCCTTGGTCCCTGTGCTGACAGCAAACCTTTAAGCAAACTGTTTGGAATATTGAAAGCGTTCTGGAACTCCGCGATAGGATGAAATCACTCAGAGGCTTCATCATCCTGTGCAGGGAGCTGCTTTCACTTTCAAACCTGGGCTGCCTGGCCAGGAAGGAAAATGTCCGGTGGGATTTTTAGCGTTGTGCCCTCCCTCTGGATCTGGGGAATCGCTGCTCTTCCATAGCGCTGCTGCAAGGAAATGTGACTGAAGTGCTTGAAGTTGGGAACAGTCTCTGTCTGCTGCTGCTGCTGCTGTGGGCTGGGCTTTCCTCTTCCAGCCCTCTCCCAATCTCCCAGCACGAGTGCTGGGACCGGGAGCCTCATCTCCAGGGATTTGCCGTAACAGCGGAAGCTGCTGCTTGGTCGGAGTATGTTGGTAAGAGAAGTGGTGGAAAAACGCTTAAAAAGTTTACTGTAGCCGTTCCCTCACATGTACGGGCCTCTGTGTTATCAGTGTTTACTGGCATAGCAGCAGGATGGGATGTGGAAGTGTAAGCACTTTGGAACTTGCTGATTTTTATGCTTTCCTGTGATGTGGCTGCCTGGAGGATGGCGGGATAGGCACAAACCGAGGGCTGTTCCTACTTCTCTGTTCTCGTGCCGGGTGTTGTCCTGCTGTCCTCAGGCTCACGCAAGTCTCTGACTCTGGATTTAGTGAGTTTTTGATTTAGTTTTTTCTTGGAATTTGGGAGTGTAAGCTGGACAGCAGCCCCTGGCATTGGAGCGTGAGCTGAGTGAGAGCTGGGCCAGCCTTCACGTTCGTCACCAGGAGCTCATTTTGCAGCACAAAGATTTGGCAGGTGCAGGTTGTATTTTGGGGTGTCCAGCAAGTGCTGGTGCCGTTCTCCTGGGGTAAGGAGTTCCCTCGTCCTCCTTCAGGATTGAGGCGTGGCTGGAATGGTGCCAGCTGCAGTCTCTTGGTGCCTCTTTTCCCCCCCTCTTCTCAATGCTCAGATGTATTTTGCACTTGCACTACAGCCCCCCACAAACCAAGGCCCAGAGCGTTCCAGCTTTCTTGCTAAGCAGTTTTCCTCTGTTTTGCCAGTGGGATGTGATCTGTTGTGCAGTTTTCCTAGGGAGCTGGTGCTGCTTTAGAGGCAGCCTCTGCACTGCAGGGTCCACCAGTGAGATCTGGTGGTGTGAGACACAAGCTAATGCAGAGTAGGCACGGAGGGATACTGATATTGATTTTACCCTTCCTAAGTTCCTCTGGATCTGTAAGTAAAGCTGTATGTTTGCTATGGCTCTTACGGGAATCACTGCTGCTGATTTCCTCTCAAAAGCTGTTGCAAGTAGGGGAAAGAAAAAAAATAAAAGCAGCAAAACCCCTGAAGTCTGGTGTAAGGAAGAGTCACAGGGTTTTATAGACACCAGAGCACTTGGTGACATTGACCCTGAGATCAGCAAACCTCAGCCCTGCTTGAGTACAGCCGAGCAGGAGTTGAAGGGAATCTTTGCAAAATAGAGAAGGGAGACCTTCTCCCTACAAAAAACCCCCCAAAACACAAACAATCCCTTTGGAAGCTCTACATAGCACTCCGTAGATGGGATATGGATGTTGAACTCTGCTTTTCACACAGAAGTTCCTTGGCACGTTAGGGCTTTGCCTGTGACTCCACCATGGGATTGGGGTCCAGGCTCGAGGGTCCTGGCTGGTCCCTGTGGGCCCTGCAGCCCCCACACGAGCCCTGCCCAGAGGGCACTGCTGGCACAGCTGCAGCACCACAGGAAGGCAGAAAGAGTCACTTTAATTTCACTTTCCATTGCAAATGCCGCAGTCATTTTGTCCACCGCAAGGTCACTTATTTTTAAAGGGCCTCGGAGTCAGAAATGGCTTTTCAGAAATATTCCTTGGAGCAAATAGTGTCTCCTGAATGATCAGAGGTGGCTCGTTTAAATTACAGCTTTGGTCTGTGCTCTGTAGGTGTTGTGTGTGGCTGGATTGCTCCATCCAAAGGTTTTGGCCACTTTGATTTTACTCAGCTTCTGGGGAGGGTCACGGAAGGCAGGAGGGGGCAAAGAAAGATTCGGTGGAAGTAAAGACATTGTGGATGCTTTTCTCTGCTCCTCTGGTTGTATAGGTTGCTTTCACCATCTCTTTTTTATTTTAATCAATTGAATCCGGTTGGAAATTGGTTTCCTGTGGGATTATGGAGAATTTGGAAGAAAATTAATCAGTTTAGAGGTTTTGACTGAGAAGCTGCACTGGAGGCAGGGTGTTACTGTGAGGTTAATCCTGCCAGGACAATGCTTCTGCATTGGATCCCCTTTTGCTGGCAAAAGGGCAAGTGCCAGAAGCTGATAAATTCAGGAATTTGTAGTATTATCACTATTAGTTTCTAACAAGTAACAGGGTATTGTTGGGTTTGAGTGCTGTGGGAAAGGTCTTGGCACAGAAACATCTGCCTCAGAACTGAGGAGATCCCAGGGCTGGGAGATGAGGGTTCACTGCTGGCTCAGCTGTGTCTCACCTCCAGAGCATATTTTCAGGAAAACGAGCGATTTAGGGGAGTTGATTACCATGAGTGTACACACGAGTGCAGAGTCTTCTTGCACATTAGATAAGCAAATTCCTCAGGCTGAGCCCAGCTGTGTGTGCAGCGACCCAGGTGATCTTAGGGACCTGCGGGGCTCCTGCAGTGTGAAAGGCAGGAGAGGTGTGTTCCAGTTCCAGCCTGGGTGAATTCCAGGTGTGGTGGTAATGGAGAGCTCTGTTTCCCATAAAACCCTCTCTTTTCTGAAGAGGCAGCAGCATTTCACGGGCTGGTGGCTGTTTGCTCATCTCTCAGCTATGTTTAAGCTTACAAGTGCGTTGTTTTTTTTTTTCCCCCCCACCTCCCCTTTCACAAAACCTAAACGTGCCTTTCTTTCCCAGCCCAGGACATGGTGCAGGGTGAAGAGCACAGATAAAGACGCTCCCACCACTCACTCCACAGCCTGTCCCACCCTCCCGAGGACTCCATGAGGCAGGACACGGGCTGATGCCCTCAGCTCACCCCGCCATGGATGGGGGGAACAGCTTCCCACAGCACCAGCAGCCGGGTGATGCCGTCCGCGGCATCCCCGGCCTCCGCTCCCAGCTCGCCGTGCCGGACGTGGAGGTGAGGCCCTGCAGATCCTGGGGAGGGGGAGGCTGTGCCCAGGAGGGGTCTGGGCAGAGCAGTCTGGCCTGGTAGATCGTGGGAGTCCTGGTCTGTGTTTACAGCAGCGATTTCCAGACTTCCCAGGCAGCTGTGCAGGGGCGTGCAGGATTGATTGGAGGGGTTGAGGTTGAAGTGAGGAGGGGAAAGCAGGGCTGTGATTAAAACAAAGCCCGTCTGAAAGCTGCTGGGTGCCAGCTCCTTGAGGAAGGACTGAAGAGACTGAGATAATCTGCACAGGATTGGACAGACCTTTTTCCTACCCCAGCACATCTCTACCAGACGTATGACTCTGTGCCCGGGTCCAGCTGTCCCTGTTTCCAGGGCAGCAGAGATAAATAAGTTGTATTTGTCCTGATATAGCTGCTAAAACCAGACCAGGTCCCTGATGCATTTGTCCAACAGGGCCAAAAACAAACCCTGTCCCAAAATAGCTGAGGTGTTCCTGGAGTTTTCTCTTTCTGTTTCAAACTCTGGAATGTGTCACATACAGGGAGACAGAGGTTCAAGGGAGGCACAAGTTCCTGTTGCTTCAAGTTCAAGGTTTCATTGCTTTGGGCACAAAAAGAATAATTTAAAGGCTGCTGTGGAGCTGAGTGAGGAGATGGTGTGTTTTCTCCCTGATTTTATTGGTATGAGCTGAGCTAAGAGCTTCCTGTTAATTGGAGACTGTTCAGGGAAGTGGGAAGACAAAAGGCACAGGACATTTTTGGGTGTGACCTCTGCCAGTCGATTTCAGGTTATTGGGTTGGTGCTGACATCCCTCAGAGACTGAAGCATAGAATTATGGAATCACTGAGGTTGGAAAGACCTTCAAGGTCATCAAGTTCAATCTGTGACTGATCCCCACCTTGTCACCACACCAGAGCACTGAGTGCCACATCCAGCCCTTTCTTGGACACCTCCAGGGATGGGTACTCCACCACCTCCCTGGGCAGCCCCTGCCAATGCCTGACCACCCTTTTCAAGAAGAGATTCCTCCTGATGTCCAGCCTGAACATCTCTTGGCGCAGCTTGATGCCATTTCCTCTTGTCCCTTCAGAGTGTCCTGCGAAAGGGCTGGGGAAGGGGACTGACCCTGGTGACCATCTGAGGACAGTGGTAGGGGAGTAGGTTCCAAAGCTGAAACTGGAGTCCTGCTCAAGAGACAAGGAGCCACCTCTGCCTCTGGGAAGCACTGAGGGAGGGAAGCCATGGGTCTGCCCTCAGGTCTGCAGCCCCAGGTAACGGTTCCAGGCCTCTGCTGCTCTGACTGTTGTGTCTTCTGCTTGCAGAATTCCATGCTGGCTGCCAACTCATGGAGTAGCTGCTACCCAGTGTCTTTCCCAACCTCGTCTTTCCCAAGTGAAAACCAGTGAGTGCTGTTCTCCTTTGTCTAATCCTCTGCTCTTGCACACCCCGTGATTCAACTGTTTCTTTACTACTTTCCATGTTTACTTTATTTCACGATCTGATGGGGAAATAATTGCATCATTCACTGATCTTGTGGCATTTCAGACGCTGCTTCAGCTTGGAAACAGCAAACAGCTTTTTGTTTTTAAAAATGAGAAAAATCCTTTGTTTTCTGATAAACCTGGAGGCTGCAGTAAGGGAGGGACAGCCTTGGTATAGCCTGGATATGTAACACTAATGGAATTCTTAACAGATCTGACTGAGCAAACACACTGGGCAATCTCTGGCTTTGCACAGATGTGGAGGAAGGTGTTACCTGTGCCAGGTGTCAGGTTTTGGATGAAGTTAAAATCCTTTGCCATGTCACTGGAAGTGACTGACACTAGCAGCCATGTCATGTCTGTACTGAAAAATGTTGTTTTCCATTTTCCCTCTTTACAATGAACCTCCATCCTGGCTCGCAAGGTAACGACAAGGGATATGACAAACATTTGGACAACATAAAGTGGCCTTGTGCCATCACTGAGTGACTTGGATGGGGACTCTGGTAGGGCTGATCCATGGCTTCTTTTGGTCTCTGTGAATCCAGGGAGTGGCACAGATACACAGGATGTGTTCTTTATCTAGGTCAGAGGTGGGAGAAGGAAAATTGAAAGAAGAAGAATTTCACATCCTGAACTAACCACTCTGTTCCAGGTGCCTGGAATTAAACTGGGGATTTAATGTAACCTGCCTCCTAAAGGGATTTTGGCATCTTTATGGTGGGATCCCTCCCTGCGAGGGTGTGAGTTCCAGGCAGATGGGAGCAGGGAGGATCAGCCCCTCTGTCAGGGGGATGAGGGGATTCCTGTCCCTGTGTTGGCTCTGCTGCCCTGATCCCCTTTGGCCACAGCAGGAGCTGCCCAGCAGCACGGGGTGGATGGACAGAGCAGTTCCTCATGAGAGGGTACCAGAAGCTGCCCCTCAGGTGCTGAGGGAGCTGGGCTGTGCCAGCTCCTCCCCACAGGAGAACAGGAGACTTCTCAGATCCATTCAGGCCCTTTGCTCTCGGCCAACCTGGCTGATTGGAAGGGGCTGTGCTTTTTGAGCAGGATTCCTGTAAATTACACGTTGTAAATCCTCCAGAGAGCTATAACAGAATTTCTGTTTTGCTGCATAGAACCACAAGATTAGATTGTGTTTATCTATNTTTTTTTTTTTTTTTCTTCTCTTGACCATTTGTTCTGGTTTTGCCCCTCACTCTCTTCCTGTTCGGTGCCGCTCGTATCAGCGCTGCCGGGAACGTTACAGCCCGATCCTGCAAGGACATGCCTGTGTCTGACACAAACCTGGACTTGCTGCCTTTGCTGGAGTTACTTCTGGAAGTGAGGCTCATTGTAGTAATGATTTGCTAGGGAATGATTTAGCCAAGGCTGCACCTTTAGCTTCCTGTTCTTCATACCCCAGGAGCTGTAAAAATCACCTTTCAGGTGAGATTGTCCGTATCTGCATTTCACAATAAAAGAAAAGTCTGTGCTTTTTGTATTTGAAAATGGCACTGACTCTGTTTTAGGTGAATTTATAGTGAGTGGGTTACAGGTAGGAATCCTGGAAGGAATGGAAACGTTGAAAAGTGGGATTTTAAAGGCAATTGTAATTGCAGCCCATGCTGTAACACGGAAAAATGCATCTGGTATTAGAGGTGGTGCATGTTTTTCTTCAGAATCCTTGCAGAGAAATCTCATTTGTGAGTGGCTGTGTTTGGACAGGGCTTATTCTCACAGAAACACCTTTATCCTGAAGCAGGTTTTTCCTGTTTCCTTTCAGGACTTCACTTTCATGCTAGGGAATTTCTTTAGAAGACCCTAAACGTGGCCTCTTGGGTTCAGATTTTCTTAACCTGACTTGTCAACAGTGTATTAAACCTCCCTGAAAGAACTAGGGAGGTTCAGGGCTCTGAAGAGCAGCAGCTCAGCCCTTTCTTTTCTGAGGAAATTATCCCTGCAGAGCTCAGCTTTCCTTGCTGCTGGAGGCTCAGCACATTCCTGGCTGGGGGGGATCTGGGGCAGCCCGGTTGTGCTGTTGGATGAGGTGTCACACAGCTGCAGCAAAGCTTTGTCCCCAGTTTCCAAAACACACAACCCCTTTTCTTGCTGTTTTTATGCCCTTTTCCACCTCTGCAGGGAGCATTGCTTGTTGAAATAGTAAAACAGGCTCTGAAAAACGTGGATTGGTGTCTGATGAGGAAGGAAAGTGCTGGGCTGGTGCTGAGGCAGCCCGTGGCCTCTCAGCTCTCCCTGATCTTCCACTGGCTTGAGATGTGAAGTTTGTGTCTCTGAGTGGAGGACAGAGGATGGAGCCTGGCCAAAACACACACGGAGGTCTCAGAGAAGTGGCACTGTGGGCCCAGAAGTGCTTTGGATGCACTGGGTCATGGATGAGCAGCTGGAATGCAGCAGAATTGCAACCGAGCACTCCTCTTCAGGCAGCTGGTGTGATTAAACCAGCATAAATTTCCTTTCTGGAATAGTTTTTGGTTGTCCAGCAAAACCCTCAGTCTCTGAGGGAAGCTGCTGCCCCACAGTCTCTTCCATGGAGCAGTTTGCCAGGTGCTAAGCCCTGGAGAGGCTGAGCAGGTGAGGACAGGGCAGTTTGCTGCGGGCTGTGTTCACACCTTGGCTGTGACGGGGTCACTGACCTGATTCTTCCAGTTGAAACGTTTGTCCCAGTTGACTTCAAGCGAATTTGTCAATGCCTCTGTGCCAGCCCTGCAAATGAGGGGGAGCAGCTTTGAGTTCTGACTCAAGGGAAGGTAAAGCTCAGCTCCAAAGGTACTGAAGGGATTTGGGGGCTTTCCAAAGAGGATCTCGGAGCGGTGCCCGGAGCTGCTGTGGGCTCTCCCTGCAAACTGCAGGAGCCAAGTGCATCTCACATGGACAGACTGGAAGACCAAGAATAAGGGTAACAAAATACCAACCAGAGCTGGTCATTCCACAGCAGGCCAGGGAGGTTGGAGCTCTCTTGGTGTCCTTCTCGTTACCTTGACTGACCCTTGTCCAGGCCGCAAAGTGCCAGGGAAACAGGAGGGGGTGTTCACTTTTCCAGTAAAAATAGTTTTCCTATTCTTTGGTTAGTTCCTTGATGCTGGCCAAGCCGTGTCCTCGTGTGAGAGACGGCGAGACCACAGCGGCCTCGGCTTGAAAGCCTTTTAAACCAGCCTTTTCCTGTGTGGAAATACATTCATTCCCAGAATTTATGCCCAGATTTTAATTTCCTTGGATGAATTACGAAGAGCCGACAGTCAGGGCTGGACTGTGGGAGCTGGGATGTGCATGTGTGTTCACACAGGGTCTCAGGTGTCTCTGCAGCAGGTAAAGCCATGGCAGCACAGGAAAGAAAGAAAAGAAAGGAGGAAGGAGCTGTTAGTTTTTGAGGATTTTATCTTTAGTGATGGGAAATGAGCAGAAGCTGTTCCTTTTTGAGAATATTATCTTTAATGATGGGAAACAAGCAGGAAAAATGTATTTATCAGAGGAGATAACTGTATTTGCACATAAATCCACATGTAAATGTTCACCGGGTGTGTTAACGAGCTGCTGGCCACACACGGCACCTTAATTGCTTAATAATCCTTTGGCAGCTTGGCATTCCCAGCTCCTGGGCAGGAGTTCTGTTCAGACTGTTTCTCCTCCCCCAGCGCCCTGTTCAAGTTTCTGGCCGTGGGTTCTTTGGGGAGAAGGTCCAGCTCCCCACAAGAGGAAGCCATGCAGCCGGGGTGGATGTCCCGTGGCTCCAGCGCCGAGGGTGGCAGTTGCCCAAGCAGGAGCACGGCCCCTTACGGGAAGGATTACGAAGCACATTCCTTGCTCCTGCAGGAGAGGGAAAGGGCTTGTGCAAACCAGGAGGTGGCGTGGAGCAGAGGCCAGCGGCTGCTCCTGGGCAGGAGGAAGGAAATTGGCTGCTCTTGTGCAGTTTTTGCCCCTGGCTGCCCGGAGGAAGCAGGTGCTGGGCTCAGGGAGCAGGAGGAAGCTGGCATGGTCCTGCCCAGGAGGAGCCGGCAGGATCTTTGCTTTGTTCCCTTGTTAGCTGAGCAGAGATCTTGCCTTTGAACTCACACCAGTCACATCCCTAGTTCCTCTCTCTGGGTAACAGTTGTGTTTCCCAGTCACCAGCGTTTCCATTCTGACCTGCCTTTGGGGTCTGTGAGTGGTGAACCCCCTGTCCAGGTGGGTTAACAGGGGTGTTTTCCTGTCAGAGCTGGTTTGTGGGGCTGTTGTGGGGGTTTTGTGGCCCAAACTGGCATTGAGGTGTGATGTTTCCCTGCACCTCATGTCCTTACACGGTGTGACTGGCAGGTCCACCACACCCATCACGCTGGGACGTCCCAGGGCTTCATTCTGCTTTGTCATCAGGGCTGAAATATTGGGTACTGCAGACCATTGTTATCTATTAAATCCTTCCTAGTTTACACAAATTGCCAAGAATTATATTTCTAATTCAGGTTTCTTACACTGCTGAGTTTGGGAAATGGGATATTACTTTGCCATCTCTCTTCTGGATAGTATCCAGTAATATCCCTCTCCTGTATGTGACATCCCAAAGTTTCAGCTTCACTGCTGCCAGAGGCTGAAGTGACCTGAGAAGTGCTGGGGACTGACAGGGAGTAACTGCTTCTCCCATTTCCTTACAGGCAATATTTTAACCCCCCTCAGGATTTTTATATGGATTCCATCAGCAGACCACATTTCTTGGATACAAACTATGCAGCTGTGGACCCCACTGACTTCTTACCAAAAAATGGGGATTTTCCTCAGGTAAGTGCAGAGTTCCTGATGTCTTTGGGGAAAAACGGGGCTTTGGAGTGCTGGAGGTTATTTTTCAGTGTTGCCTTACTGAGGGAAATTATAGAGATAGGCGATAAATTTGTCCAGCCCTGGAGAGGAATTGTGTGCAGCTGGGATCAGTCCTCTGACACCAGGAATTTGAAAGGTGACTGTGGTTTGGTAGTAGCTTCTCTGTGGTAAAACCGCTTCTATCTTTTAAAGGGGTGTTTGGCATAAACTCTGGCAGTGCTGGGGGTGATCCTGGCTGCAGGAGGGTCCCAGAGTGTGAACTGAACACACTTCAGACTCTTCAGTTATTTCCCTCCCAAAATGCTCTTGTGCTGCATGTTCTTCCTCACTGATTACAAGTGGTGGATTCCTGAATAGTGAATATTTAGGGATTACATCAGCTCAGTGCCCAGCATTCCACGAGTGGAGCCAGGTCAGGTTTTGCAGAACTGAAGTGTGGGAGGAATGAACAGTGACCCCGAGTCCCTCAGCATCTCCGGGGACCCGGAGCTCCCTCACCTTGGGGATCTCTCTGGGTGGGAAGGAGCTCTTTCCATGGAGGTTTTGGAATGTTGCACTGGCTTTTGGCAATGTCTTATGGTAAGATTAGTCAGTAAAAACTGCAAGTAGTTGGTATGACAGAGCTGACTTTGGAATAAAGAAGGGACGGGCTATATCCTTTCTAGGAATTAATACAGACATTGGTGTCTGCCGGTGTGTATGTGTTAATTCCCCCCTTGTTTTGTTTTTGGTTTCTTGGCATGGCTAAAGAGTGGTTTTCTCCCTCCTTGGGGCTCTGATTTCTGCAGGTTTGGATCTGCAGGTGCTGGGGATTTGTGCTTTCTCAGGTGGCCACTGGTGTGGTCCCCCCATCCAGCTCCCCGTGCCTCACGTCAGGAACTCACCTGGACAGCTGCTGGTCAGGGTTTTCTGGTTGGATTAAACCAGATAAATAATTAAATCACAGGACTATTGATCTCTAACTCCTGCAGAATTAATTGTGGGAGGAATGAGGCAGAAAGGTGATCTCATCAACTTGTGAGACCATTTACCGGGCTTCGATGGGAAGGGGAAAGGGGTCCCTGCCCTAGGTCTCAGCCCCAGGTCTGGTGGGGTTTGGCTGATGGGTTCAACAGGAAAAAGACTTAATTATTTCTTTAGCTTATGTATTTTCTAGTATCTCGGTGGTCAGTCAGCTTCCTTCCCTGCTGCATCACAGAAATTGATCTCAGCCAGCTTGGAGGAGCAGATTTTTGGAGGTTGTTTGTGAAAGGAGATACTTTGTGTTGGCTGGGTGAGAAAAGAGCAGGAGGCTCTGAGACAAAGCAGGTGTGAGTGACCTGAAATGATTCCCAGAGCAAAAAATAATTCTTGTGCTGCTCTTATCCTTTGGGAGAGGAAGCCAAGGACTTCCTCTTGTGAAGTTCTCTCACTCCTCTTGGGAGTGAGGTGATTTTAGGCAAATGGGCTTTTGTTTGGACTCTTTCTGTAGTGAGACTGCACCTATTGCAGCATGCCTGCAGGTGTTCTGCCCCCAGCAGGGACACAGCAATGTCCTCTGAACCTAACACAGCCAAACCAGTTCCCTCACTGGGGTATTGTACCACCAGGTAGTGCTATGTACTCCCACAAGGAGCAGAGCAGCTTGATGGTGCTCTCCTGTCCTGTTCCATGGTTTGTCTGTGGGCCCATGCTCTGGTCCCTGGAGATTCCACAGGTAACAGGGCAGTGATGTGTCACCCTGTGTGTGCTGAAACTGAGGAACAGTGGATCAGGCTTTGTTAGAGCTCTGTTTTCCAAGCTGAAGTTCCCTGCTGGAGTTGGACCTCTGAGGGCTGGGGTGTGTCTGGAGCTCCCCGGAGCCAGGGGACAGTGCTCGGTTATTTCAGCTTGGGGGGGCTGTCTCTGGACAGAGGAATTTCAGTCTCCAGTCATCCTCTAACAGCTCATTCTGCAGCATGGAGCCAGGTCAGCGTTCTTGAGCACTCAGCTCTGGACTTCCGAGCACCCTGCACGGTCTCTCCTGGTGCTCACTCGGTTTAGGATGCACTAAGCACTGGCATGGAAGTCATGGATAAACCCCAGGGGTCTCTGAGCCATCAGGCATTGCTCATCCAAAGAAAAGCTGCAGATCTGCTCACAGGAGCCAGAATTGGAGCCTGGCTCTGGTGGAGCAGCAGGCCCTGAACTGGAGACAGTGGCATCAGTCTGGAGCCATCTAGGAGTTTCCTGAAGCTTTTCCAGCCCTTTCTTCAGCAGTGTTTCCCACTTTATTGATTTCTCATTGTCCCAGAGGCCAAATTGTTGAATGCTAACATTTGGCTTGGTAAGCTGAAACATGCCATCCAGGAGGGGTGGGAGCACCTGGGTGGTCCCATCTTTCCAGGTGGCTGTACAGAAAAGTACCTGTCTTTTCCAAACTTTCCTGCTGCCATGGTAGGAGTGGCAAGGGCTGGGCCAACCATGCCAGACAGAGCAGTGGAGCCCAAGGGGCAACATGATGAGTCTGCTGCAGATGCTGGTAAGAGATTCCTGATCCAATCTGTGGTCCTTGGGCAGGCAAAATGGATCAGGTGCTTGTGTGAGGACTTGTGCTGCCTCCACACGTGGATACAGGCTGTTCTTTTGGCTTTGCTCCCATAGCAGAATCCAGAATTTTGAGGAATAATGAAGAAGGATTTGAAAGGTCTAAGGAGCAAATGATTGAGGCATTTGTGTAGCAAAGCCTTTCTCTTGGTGGCAGTGGTTGTCCATGTGCCATAGGGTTCGGAGAGCGGGAGTTCTGGTGTTTTTTCCTCTGGCATTGGAATTTCCTCTCCTCATCCTTACATGTTTTGTTTCTGGAGTCCTGGTCCTGCAGAGTGCAAAGGCTTTGCTGACCTGAGGATGCTGAGAGTGGGAATAGCCACATTTTCTAATGGCTCTGGGAGTTTCTCTGTAGTTGAACCATTCGCCGCGCCGAGCGGGGAAGGTGCTTTGCTGCACGGCCAGAACAGCCTGATGTGAACTTTAATTTGTTTCCTCCACAATATTGTTGGGTTCTGGCTTGCTCCTGGGTGATTCATCCTTGCCGATCTGTTGGCATTTTTTACATAAACAAGCGGCTTGAGCGAAGGTTCAGAAAATAGTTCTGGGAGGCCACATTGGGTCTGACAGTGTTTCTGGTCTTGGGAACTGTTGTCTTCAGCCAAAGTCTCATCCCAACCACATGGTGCCATCTCCTTATGGAAAAGTCTACGGACTGCCCACGTGTCCTTACAAATCACAGTCCTGAGAGAAGCAGGGTTTGGTTTCTGTTGCTTCCCTCCCTCCTTTATCCCTGCTGGTTATTCCTGCAGTCCCAGGTGCTGCTGAGTTGGGATCTGGCACTCATGGGCAGCAGTTCTGCAAAGGCACTGTGGCCGTGGCGGTGCTGTCTTTTGACACTGATGGTGAGAACTGTTAATTACCATAATAAAACACTGAATTCAGGAGGGTTTAACTTATCCTCTGGCCTGTGTTGTCCCTGTGAGCTGTGTCTGTCCCCAGATAGCAGAGAGCTCAGAGGAATGATTTGACATCCTGCTCTAGGAGAGCATCCCTGCCATGTAGTACCTGCTTCTCTTGGCCACCACAGATTTTTCTTTACTTCACTGCCCTGGTCAGTTTAGAATTAGTTGAAACACAGACTTGCCTAATTCCTCTGAGCTCTCTGTTATCTCTGATGGCCTTTGCTGGCAGTCTGTGTTCCCTTTGCCTAATTTTGTGGCTCCAGAACAGGACTTTGCTGAACACACAGAAACCTCCTCTGCTGACTTCATGTGCCCTGAGGTCCACTGAGAAGTAAACCTGGGAGGGGGAGCAGCTCCAGGGGGAGGTGGAGCTGGGGACATGGTGGGTGTGCAGAGGACTCTGCAGATCCTCCTTCTCCCCTCAGTGAAGCAGCTTTGGGTGTAAATGCTTTGGGAGAAACTCTGGTCCTCCTCTTAAAACATAGGTTGTGCTTGGGCTGCAGGGAGGAGGTCAGGCCAGATGGATTTATCCTGTGGGCCAGGAGGAATTGGCTGCTCCTGGGCAGAGTCACCTTCAGTAACACTGTAAAGATGCAGTTACAGCCTTGTTTGATCTGCTGTGCTGGATGGGGGCTCCTGACCACATGTGTTAATCATAAACCAGCCCTCTCCTCACCACCAGCCCCTTGCAATCTCCTGTTAATCTTCCTTGTTAAAGCAGGAGGAGAAATTAACCTGCTCTTAAAAAAAGTATTAATTTTTAGAAGTGCTGCAGTGCACAGAGCTGTGGTGATTTAGGAGAAATCAATGCAACAGTTATTAAATTATATGGAACACTTGGTTGTGGCTGAAACAAAGAGTTTCCTGGAATAAGAAACGTCCTGGAACTTCTGTTGCTGTCCTGGAGTTATGTCTACAGGGAACACAGACATTAAAATCCATTTGCAGGCAGTTACCTGGCTCTTGGCCTTCGGAGAACAAGTGGCTTTGCGTGCTCTTGTCTTTGTTTCTGCACTGCAGGTTTGGGGTTTGGGTGATGTAATAATGCTTCACAACCCCTCTGGGTGAGATACCTGACACTTCCTGCAGGCCTGGGGTAAGGAAAGTGAAGGCTGTGGTTATAACAACTCACTGTGCACTGACCAAAGGCTTGAGGTGCTCCAGTTGAAGCACCCTGAGCTAGGGCATATAAGTTGAAGCATCCTGAGCTGAGCCACCCAGGAGGAGGGGCATATAATTAGGCTTTTGAGGCCTATAATTTTGAGGCCATATAATTATTTGTTGACAGTGGATTGCAGGAGCCCCCTCAGATGCCTGTGGCCCTGGGGAAAGGGGTAAAAGATCCTGGAGGGCTCAGATATTCCCCCCCCATTCCAGTCTTGATAGTTTTCATCTGTGTTGCTGCCTCCAAGCAGCATTGTCCACTCTGGGCAGGAGGGATGGAGATCTGCCTTCTGAGATTCTTGGCAGGCACCATTCCCTGCCTCCTCTCTTCCCAAAGCCAACAAAAGTGGGAAAAGCCGGCCTGAAACACTCAGTGCTCTTAAAAGTGCTGGTAATAGAATCCAGTAGCAGACGTGGTTGAAAATAGATGCTTTAATTCAAAGCAGAGTTGGTCTGAGTCAGGGGGTGCAGAAGGTTCCCCAGCACAGCGACACCCTGGGCTTGGCTGGAAGGCGATAAGTCAGATGTGAGTGCTGGAATAATCCTGCTTTCCTTGTCTGTCAGCACACGTGTTCTTGTGTGAATTGTGGGGAGCAGGATTGCCTCTCCCCTCGGACAGGCTGGGAACATTCCAGGTGGTGGTTCCGCAGTGGTTTATCTTCCCCGTGGTGATTACACTGCTGTGGTCTTGCAAAATCAATGCAGCAGCCCTGGGTGTCTGCGCCGTGTTCCCGCTTCCTTCAGCAGCACAGGTCTCTCATGTCTGCATTTTGCCCCACTGACAGAAAAGGAAGAGGAAATAATCCACCTGCTCTTCCAAAGGTTGCACAAATTGCGAGAACCTCGATTGGCTCAGGCAGGACAATGTAGTAGGTAGTGGTTCAGTCAAGGTCACACAGCAAGCTGCTAATTAAGACATTTCAGAAATTAATTTGGCCTCTTCACTCTACACGTGTCATTAAAGCACCTGCCCCACAGGCCATCAGAGCCTGCTCTTAAATACGGCAAATTCAGAGAAAAACAGCCTTGAGAACCCTCAGCCTTTCTCCACCCTGAGCCTGCTGCCCACAGAAACCAAATTCTGTTGTCACTGTAGTCCCTGCAGGTCGTTCTGCTGGCTTTCAGGGAAGCTCTGGCTCCCAGGGTTCCCTAAGTGCTGCTTTCAGCCTCCACTGGGAGGTGAGATGGGTCCTGGGAACACGGAGAGCCCAGCAATGTTCCAGCTCCTCCTGGGAGCCCCATCCGTGACATCCTGCAGCCACAGCTGCAGTTGTGCCAGGGAAAAGGTGTTCTTCTTTCCCTTCTGCTTATTGAAAAAAACCTCCTGGACTAGGTGTGTTGAGGGTGGAATGTGGCTCCTCACTGTTGATGTCTCAGCCCCTGTGGAGCCATGGTGCTGCAGAGGGTTCTGCCCTTGGAAATGAGCCCTGCTGCAGATTTTTGCCCTGTGGGTGCTTTCCCAGCCTCAATACCTGGCAAGTTTTCCTTGGAGAGGCCCATCCTCTTTCCTCATCTGATGGCATAAAGCAGAATTCCTTCGCTCGACTCTCTCCCTGGAGGGTTTTGTCTGCTTGCTTCTCTCACAGGCCTGCTGGGACTTTGTGCCTTCTTTCACTCCAAAGCTCTGTTTTTTTGAGAAGTGCCTGATAAAAATGGGATTTTCCAGCTGTTCCTGGCACAAGGCCTCGAGAGCAGTTGCCTCAGCAGTGACAGCCACAGCAGCAGGCACCAAGTGCTGGCTCGAACGCGGAACAGGGACGAGCTGTGCTCCCTGGAAGCCGTGCCGTGGGTGCCTGGAAGGACTGGGAGCAGGGATGGAGAGACTCGGGGCTCCTCTCCTTCCCGTTCCCAGCGTGTGCACTGCTGGGTCCGTGCGCTGCTGGGTTTGCTGGGCAAACTGGAGCTGACCCCGCGGGCAGAGCCCGGCTCCGGGGCTGCCACCAGCCCTGCCAGGGAAGAGCAAACAGGAGCCTCTTGCACCCAAAACAAACACGACAGTTCCCAGGGATTTTCCGGAGGGTCGGGGATTCTTTGGATGATTCCTTTAATCTTCAGTGGCATTGGAGGAGACCTTTATTAAGTTTACATCCCTTTCAGATGTCCCTTTTCGTGCCTTTTTTTCTCTTCCCCACCAGGATTTTTGCTTATTTCTGTTACCAAAACTGTTAAAAGTTAAAAGGGAATGAGGAGGCATCGGTCCCTGGGAAGTAACAATGATCCAGGGAGGAAAGGGAAGAGAATGGGCCACACCTTTGGATTTCTAAAGGCACGATTTGGGGTGGGGCAGACACCAAAGACAAAGACAGCACGCGGCTCTTTGGGGGGGACACCAACCTGGGAATACTCCTCATGAGCTTTGTCACTTCGACCCCTTCACCTGAGCCCTGAAATCAGGTGGGGGGGCAGCAGGGCAGGACCCCAGAGCAGGGGCTGCCAGGGGGGCAAAGTCTGGCTTTGGGTGGCCGGGGAGGGGAGCGGAGGGAGCCCGGAGCCCTCTGGCTCTGCAGAGCCCGCCGCTGTTTACTGTGCTCTGTGGTTGGATTACACCACGTACAGTAATTCTCCTCGCACTGCCAGTAATTTCACTGACTTACCAAGCAGGCATCATTTCCTGAAAGTCAGCCCTGGACTTAGAGGAAGTAAGAGCCCTCTCGTCGTGACTAAACAGTCTATGCAAATCTCCGGGCGCAGGACGGCTCTGCCGGGCCCTGAGTCTCCATTTTCCCTCCTCTGGCTGCTGCATGTTGGCTTTTAAAGCCCCCCGATGAGCCCCGGCCGTGAATGGACCTTTCTCCACTTTCCGCTGAGCACCCTCCCCCTGCTGCTGCCTCCCGCGCCGACAGCCCCCCGAATGCTGCTCTAAAATGTCCCAAATGCAGTTCTGGCTGAAGTTCCCGTCTCTCTACAAGGTAAAGCCTCATTTTTCCTGGGTTTTTCCTCCTCCTCCTCCGTGGAATTCCTCGTTTGGTCGCCAGGGTAGTTGCTCCCCGGGAGTTGTGCAGTGGCTGCAGAGTTTTGGGAGTGACACCTCTCCACGCTGGGTATCCGGAATAGATTTGATTTTTTTGGGGGTGTTTTTTTTGGTGGTTTGTTTTTTTGGTTGTTGTTTTTTTTTTTTTTTGGTTTTTTTTTGTCCCAAAGATGTGATATCTGTTTTGCTGGAACCTGCATTCCTGGGCGCTATTCTGTCAGTCAGAATTCGGTCGCTGAGTGTAGAATTTGGAGGGAAGGAGCTGTCTGAGGATTGATCTGTGTGTTTGTGTAGGTGCGATGGCTTTGAGGGGTTTTATTTCCAAAGTTGATGCGGGGTGCAGGAAGCGAGGGGAGCACCAGCCAGAGCTAAACCCTCTGCACTGCCAGTTTATTGCCCCAAATTTGGACAGATTTTGGGGTTTGGCAGCCAGAAGATTTTTTTAGTGATCATCTGCAGCCGCTAATTTAGTCAGTCCTGAGTAATAATTTGCTTAATCTGTGACTTTTGAGGTGCCAAATCTCTCCTGGCTGGCAGTGTGGCTGTGGTTGTGTATTTGGGTATATAGATAGGGGTTTGTGTTTTTAATAAAACCCCCTCTTCACTTGGATGCTCTGCAGCACAGTCATCCAGAGCTGCTCTGCAGACACTGTTTCCTCAGTGTCTGGATTGTGAGAAAATAAACCATTTCTATTGATGGCTTGATGGAAAAAAAAATATTTTTAGGATGCTTGTTCTGTCTGTATTTAGACTTCACCTGTTCTTTCATTATTTTTAACACTTTGTTTTGACTGAAGGAGCTGAGCTGTTCCCAGGGGCTTGGAGAAAGATCAAGTGTCTGGGCTGGGGTACCCTGATTTTTTTCCTGAACTTTTCTAGGGAGATAATTGTTTGATAATGTCAGTTTTGAGATAATGACAGGAGTACCACGTGCCACAGTAGCATCAGGTCGTCCTCTGCTCTGAGACCCACCTGCAGCTCTGCCTCCAGCTCTGGGTCCTCGGCCCAGGAGAGGCCTGGACCTGCTGGGGCCAGTCCAGAGGACACCACAGAGATGCTGAATTCCAGGAATAAGATTTATGTAAAAAACACTTGCAGAAAAGTATCTGAAATAAAGATCCTACCTGTCAGGACAACTTCCATCTGGTGCAGAAGTTCGACTTCCACTGAAACAGAAGTGCTGTTACTGTAGAACCTCATGTTTCTAATGAGCAAAAATTCGGATTAATCCATCTGAAACAGGGAGAAAATTACATCTTTCAAACCCCAGTGCCTGAGCTGACCCTGACCATGGGCTTTGGTTGAGGTGATGATCCTTCCTTTTCCCTGAGGTCACCAAGGCAGCTGCTTCCGTTTGCAGCAGATAAACCAGTAGTGTGATTAGTCCAGGCATGGTTTGTACTGGTTGTGGTTATCCGTGACCTTGTGTTAAACAATTACCTTGGGTTTGGTGAATTTACAGAGGTGGTGGAAGTTCTTGGGGCGGGGAAGTTGGCAGGTGATTAACTTTAGTGCTCTTTAGATAATGCAATTAGTTAAGACAAATGAGAGACTCTGGAAGTTTGTGACTAATGCCTGGTAATGCTGGCAGAGGATGGGATTGCTGCATCACTTCCAGGAGGAGTATTGTCTTCCCTCTGCCTTGGAGGCTGGTTTCTTCTCCCCAGTTCAGCCCAGTGGTGGGGCTAGAGTCTTCCTTGGGGATGCAAGGGTCTGGGTGACATTTGCTGGAACGTCTTGGGTTGGATCGTGAGGCTTTCCCATATCCTGTTGCTATTCCAGCCCAGCCCTTGCCTATTGTTGGGACCCCGATGGCCACTCTGTGCTGCCCCACAGCCTCCCCTGCCGTGACGTGGGTGTGCAGATGTTTCCTCCTTTCCCAGCCTCTTTCAGTGCCCTTTGCAGGTGAACAGACCCTGCTTGGAAGTATCTCAGCAATGGGACTGGGTGGGATCTGGGACCATCTGGCTCCTGCACAGGCCACTTGCTCTGGTCATGGCCAGATCCACCCAAGTGTTCTTCTGCTTTCTCAAGTATGAAGGGGAGTCCAGAGATCCATTAATTCCAAGGTGATAAATCCAGGTGCCTGTTCAGTCTCTGGATGCTTTGATTTCTGGGTAATCCTAAAATAGCCACAGAAGTATCAGGAGCAGGAGCTGCCCAGGAAGCTCTGCTCTCGCTCCCTGAGTCTTTAGGTCCACCAGTTGGTAATTGAGGAATCCCAGCTCCTCACATCACACCTGCCATTGCTGGAGTGATTCCAGCACCTGCACTGATGGTTTCAGGGCACACGCTGGCCAAACGAGACATCCCTGGAAGAAGGGAAAGTGTCCTGGTTGTTTAGACACTACAGGCCCACAACTTTTGATATCAGTCGGGGGGGGTCTGCCCCAGCTCTTGGCCTGAAGCCCTTGGGAGCAGCACGGCCAGGCTCAGCTGCTCGTGGGTTTATGTCAGACAGGGCTAAGTGACTTTTAAGAGTCTTTGGCTGCCTTTCTGCCTGTAGTGGGAAACTGGCCCTTTACTGGAAGTGAGCAGCGATTCCTCCTGTACCAGCTGCTGGCAGAGCCTGGTGGGTTACCCTGGTGCTCTGGCTGGGCTGTGCTGACACGGCTGTGAGGAACCACAGACCCACCCGTGTTGGCAGTGTCTGTGGGACTACCAAGACAAACCTCTTGGTCCGTTTGCCCTTCTCTCAGGGACAGAGGCTCATCTCCAGCCAGACCCGAGTTGCTGGAGTTTGGAAGTACGTTGCTCTTAATTAAAAGCAAAGCTTATCTGCTTTGACAAAATTTGAAAATGCTGTTTGGTGTTGGAGGAGGGCTGAGGTGATGGGATGGAGCCGGGGAAGGGGCAGGGTCTGTGCCACAGTGAAGAATGCAGAGTAAGAAGTGCTTATCGGCTCTTGGTTCTTGCCACCTGAAATAGGGAAACCAGAGATGGGCTTGATGTTTGGGAGGGGATTGATGGCTCTTTCTTAACCAAAGTCTGTGTGGTTCAAACCAACAGCGTCACTGGACTGGAACCAAATAAAACATTTGCAAACCATCCAGCCCAGTCACCAGAAAAAGAGCAAGGGCAGAGCTTGGTCCCTGTTGCTGAAGCACGTTCCTTGTCCAGGCTGGGGCTGGCCCTTGGGAAGAGATTGATAGATCTGCCTGGATTTACCTAGATTCAAATCCAGGTGACACCAGCGCTCCTTCCCCTGCTCCTGGCAGCTTTGTGTGTGCAGAACCTGCCAGGAGGAGAGGGATGTTTCCCACAGGCTCCAGGCAGTGCCATGTGTGAAATTGCAGTGAAGTGAATTGAAGTGAATTACAGCCACGCTGGGATCAGGTGTGGCTGGGTTGCTGGGGGCCCCTGCTCATGGATGAAATTCTTGAGTCCTTTGGGGTCAAGCTGAAGCCTTTGCACGCCTCAGCAGCCTTTTTTAATCAAGCACAAAGTGGGGTTGAGCGATGACTCCTTGGATGCTCCTCTCTCTCCCAGTCCATGGTGCAGGGGTGTGTACAGCCTGAGCCCATGACCGTGTACCCACACTCCTGGCTGGGGCTTTTCCTGCTTTTTCAAGGAACAGATTTCCAAACAGCACCATAGAGCACGTCCTCAGTTCCGGGTTGATTTCTGGGATCTGTGGAGCGCAAAGTAGCAGAGTCACTCATTGAGGAGCCAGAAGTTAGAACTTGCTGGCTGAGTGAGGAAGGAGCTCTCTGCTCCCATCCCGCCTCCTCCATGAGGAGCATGGCCTCATGCCGTGGCCATGGCCGTGCCTCTGTTCCAGGATTCTTCATACCTCGATGAACTCTCCAACAACAACTCCCTCTTCTCGTCTCCCGCGGATTCCCTCTCGGACATCGCGGATCCCAAGGACTTCCTGCCCGCCGACAGCCTGAACCACGTGCCGACACTATGGGATGTGAACACACCGCCGCAGAACCAGATCGAGGTAGGGGCTGCTCCTTTCCCATCCTCCCAGCAGACAGGAGGTACCTCAGGCTTCGTCCCGTGGGGATTTTACCGAGGAATTGAGAAACCAACCCAGTTCCTTCGGGTGCAGTTTGAGGTGTGGTGGTGTTATTCCGGTGTTACCAGCTTCATGGAGGAGGGAAGGGGTGAAGTGGTGTTCAGTCTCCTGGAAGCGGGAGGGCATCCCCTCTCAGAGGGATTCATGCATTTTCCCAGAGTGCAGTGAAGGCAGTAGCTCTTTCTCCTGGCAGCTGTGGCAGGTAGGTGCCCCCTGAGGATCTATCCCTAAAACATTCAGCAGGTCCAGGGTGCTCGGGAGTGCTGAAGGGATGGACTCCATGAAAACCACCCTGACATGGATTAACTTCCCCCTGCAGCAGCACCTTTTGTTTGTTCACCAGGGCAAGTAGTTCAGTAACAATGACTAAATAACTGTCTCAAGGCTCACCATTTGTGTTTACTTTGTGAGTCCAAGTCCCTGCAAGCTTTTACATCGCCGAGTTTTCAGGGGTGTGGGAGCTCCCTGCAGTCCTTCAGCATCACCTGATTGTGGGCATTGTTGGGCATTTTCACCAGCCTTCTGCTCTCTGCTTTGCCTCAGCTGGGGGACTGACATGGGCACCACAGACACCAACTGGCTCTGGAGGTTGCTGGAGCCACATCATCCACACGCACTGGATCTGGGTCTCAGCTCTTGCAGTGCCTGTCCATCTGTGCCTCACATTTCCGTTGTAGGTCACTCTCTTAGGGAAGAGAATGAGGAGAATGAGGGAGAAACACCCTAAGTGGCTACCCCAGGAGGCAACTGGGGTAGTCACTGCTACATTTTGAGGCTCTGCTGTGTTCACTGTCTCTGACTGTGCTTCCCTGAGCAGTCTGCAAGGCTCTGACCAGTTGGAACTTGCAGTTTGAGGCAGCAGGAAGAGAGCTGAGCTATTGGAACGCAAGAAATGGCTGCAGACATCCCAGGCTTGCAAATTGGATGGTTAAAAATGTTGGAGAGCAGATTCATCTCCCACGGCAGAGGAGCCTCGTGCCACATTGCTTCTGCTCTCATATTATTATTGGGTTTTTATGTAGAAGCCCAAATCCCTGCAGAAATGGTTCTGTGGTGGCCTCTTTCCAAACATGTGAACTCTGGTTGAGACATTCAATGCCTAGAAAATCCTGGAGTTCTGTGTCTGTGGAGTACACAACAAAAACTTCCTGGGAAATGCTGTTCTAAATCCAGCGTGAAGAAAGAAAACAAGGGAGAAATAAACATTGTGTGTGAGACTGACTCGTGTGAGCACAGCAGGATCTCCAGCAGAGTCCTTGTCCCTGTGCTGTTCCTTGTCCCTGTCCCTTGTGTCCCATGCTGTTCCTCACATCCTGCCCTTGCCCCTAGTGTCCTGCTGGGCTCTTGGGCTCAGATAAGGCCAATTAACTCCTTGGAATTCCATTTATATATGACTTCCTTTGGAAAGGAATCTCCAGCTAATTTTAAATATTGTCTTACCTGTGTTTTCTGAGGCAGTTGGGGCGGGGTTGCTGCTTTTTTGGGCTGTTTTTTAACTGAGTAACATTTCCTGAGGTGCTGTGAGTGAGGTACACCCTGGACAGGGGATTTTGGTTTCATTTTTGCGTGGAAGTGGCACCGTGTACCAGGACACTGGGTGAAAGAACTGCCATATTGACTCACCACTGACCTGTGCACGTTGGTGTGGGAGGGATCTTAGCAGCTTTGATAATCTTGTCCCTCCCCACACCACCACACTATCATAATTTTCCATAGAATTGCAGGAATTTTGGCTTTTGAGCAGCCAGAGCAGTCACTAAGCTGCAGTGGTGAAACATCAGTCATCCTGATTCCTGTGATCCAGGACATCACTTGGCTGTGCAGCAAGCACTGACCCACAGCCTGCTGCTGGGTTATCAGGAGTGTAGTTTTTCCAGAATTTTTGTCTCAGAGACCCAGGACATCAGTCTTGCACAGTTCTGATGCATGGGACATCCCAGGAGCCAAGGTGGATGCATCCTGGGGGAGAGCCACCTGTGGATCCCAGGTACAGGAACAGCCCTGTACTTTGTCCTCTTTAAAAATAAGCATTCCTAGCTCGCTGAGAATCCCTGGATTGAGGTGCCCAGCACTGAAGCTGGAGGTGGTTTGGGAACAGAGTGGAAAGGGCTGGACACAGAACTGCCTCCATGTGCCTGTGGGGAGAGCTGTTATCCCAAGGAAAGGAGCTTCATCCAATATGTTGTTCTTGTTTATCACTCAGGAATGGGCAGAGAGGGAAGAGCTGCCACCCTGTGAAATATTTGCAGGAGCAGCAGACAAAACAGCTTTGATTGTAATTGAGTTGTGAAATAACCTTTTCAAAATAGTCCCTGTCATACATTGTGTTTTCTGTCATCCATCTCACACATTCCCAGCGTTTTTAAGGCTGGGAAGCACAGCCCAGCCTTGGAAGGCTGTGACTGGAATTTGTGAGCTGCTGATGCAGTCTTTTGTTGCTCATTCACAGTATGTTTGAGATGTGAGCAGCCTTCTCCCAGCTCAGAACCCAGGGAAGGGATTTACGCAGAGGGAGGTTGGCTTGGCAGCCACGTGGGACTGATTCCCTCCCCAGGGAAGTCACAGCAAGGTGGGACAAAATGGAAAATAACGCAGAGAGGGAAAAAGTGGAGTAAGAGCAAGGCTGGGATTATGCAATCGTCAGTCTCTCTCCTGCTTCCAGCCTTGTGCTCTCATGGATCTGTATTCCTTTTCTCTGGATGTCCTTAGCACAGAGGGAGGAGAAAATCAAACCAGGAGGTGAGGGAGGGTAGGGAAAGGCAGGAATTGTACAGGTGGATGATCCATCTCGCGCTGCAGCCCCTGCTCCCACCTGCTTTGGCCTCACAGCACATTCTCACCTGCGTGGGTGGTTTTCAAATGCTCCGAACAGCCAAGGTTCCTGATGCTTCCTCTGCAATTCCTGAGGTGGAATGCTGTGTACCAAAGCTGGGTCAAGATAGCAAAGGTTTGTACTTTGGGGATTCTTGTGATGCGAACTCAGCCTTGCATTCGCTTCCTGCCGCTGGAGCTGCGAGAGCACATCCTGCCCTTCCAGCAGCTCCTGGCCTTTCTCCTGTCCGAGACCAAACTGAGCTTGGATTTGTAGGTGGGGATGTTTCACCTGCTCTCCAGATTTGCTGGCACTGAAAACAGTTCTTCTGTCCAGCTTCCTTCTGGTAATTCTGACTCAGGCTTCCAGGAATGGAGGGTGGGTTTTTTCTTTCTTCTTTTTATTTTTTTGTAAATTTTATTTAAAAATAGGAGTGTTTATGCCTAAGAACTTCCCATCTTTTTCTGCTGCTGGTGGAGCATGGGTCTGTCATTGAGCCTGGTGCTCTGCACAGGCTGTAAACTTGGAGTAGTGCTGTTCCCGGAGCTGCTGATTGCTTTGGATGCCACGAGCTGTCGGGAAATTCCAGGATGAATTTGTTTGTGTGGGAGCAGACAAAGGATCTCCTCAGCCCAGAGTATCTTGGGAGCTCTCCCTCCTTGTGAAGTGTCTTGGGAGCTCTCTCCTGGCAAGCTGCATGGTCCAGGGATCACAGTGTCCAAGGATCTTTGTTGATGCATCTCCATGTTAGCCCTTCCTCACCTGCCCCCTCTGTGTTCCAGCTGTTCTCACCCAGCACACCGTTCCCTGGCCTGAACAGCTCCAGTGACCACGTTCCTGCCATCCCCAACACCCCACTCCTCATCAGCTACCAGGTGAGAGCCATGCTGGCCTCAGTGGGATGCTCCTGGTGACATCCCAGTGCTCAGGGGAGCAGTTCTGACCTTTTACCTTCAACGGGAGTGAGACATGAAACTCTGGCAGGCACAAGTCCCTGCCCTTTCCCAGAAGCATGTTACATTTCTTGAGGAGAAGGGAGCCTCGCTGTGTTAAGGGACACTTTGGGCTCTCAGGACTTTGCTCTCTGCTGTGGGCACAGTGCTGGGTGTAAAGCTGGGTCAGGTACCTGCTCAGGGCAGGTTGGGCGGGGTTCACACGACTCTACAGCCCATGGCAAAAGTGGTGCACACATCCTTCCCCAGTTTGGTGAGAACCAGGCGTTGGGCAGCTCTTACAGCCCCTGGGGTGGGTTCCCACTGATGGCTTTCCTCAGTCTGGGAATGAGATGGATTGTGTTTAGGGGGGTTGTGGCTTTGGGAGATGGTTTCAGTGGCAGTTTGAGGCCAGGCACAGCACCATGCATGTTTGTAGCTCAGCAAGAACATTAATATTGGGTCGATGCTGTTTTCTTCAGTCTCAGGCTCCTGCAGAGGAGGAAGATGAAGGTGAGGAGGAAGAAACAGAAGAGTTGGGGCACACGGAGACCTATGCAGAATATATCCCTTCCAAGTGTGAGTGTTGCCTTGGGAAGTTCTGTTCACTCCATTGTGGACCAGCCTAATTTAATTGTGTGTTTGCCGTGGCACCTCCCAGGCTTGTGGTTTTCTGGGAGGATTCTACAGTGCCCTGGGCTCTGGCTGGGTGATGAGCTCTGGGGTGCCCCTGGGAGTAAAGGCCTCGACTGACCTGCGTTCTGTTGTCATTTAGCCAAGATTGGGAAGCACCATCCTGACCTGGTGGTTGAGACGAGCACCCTGTCCAGTGTCCCCCCACCTGACATCACCTACAGCCTTTCCCTGCCCTGCTCCGTGGCTGACAAAGGCTCCCTGTCTGCACTACAGCTGGAAGCCATCATCTACGCCTGCCAGGTACCTCCTGCACCTCAGGTGTCCCACGCCTGAAGGAAAATGCCTCTTGCAGGGAACAGGTGTTCACATGTGTTTTAAAATGACTGTAACTTGGGTGGTGGAACTCCTTTGGCATTTTAAATGCCTTTTGAAGGATAATGTGAAGCCAGGGTCTTCTGTGTGGTCTGTTTCCCAAAGAGGCAAGAACTCTGGACTTTTCTTGCAGAGGGTTTTACATTTTGAGGGCCTTTCCCATGAACTGCCACTTGTGAGCTTGATCATGACCCCTGACCATTCCTGCCATTGTTTGGCTGAGGGGTGCACGTGCATCCGTGAGAAGTGTGAAAGGGTTAAGTGGTGCTCACATCAAAGCTCTTAGCAAAGACAAATCTCGTTTGATTTTCAGTTCTGTTCTTGATTTTGCAGCAACATGAAGTTTTATTGCCCAATGGGCAGCGAGCTGGGTTCCTGATTGGGGACGGTGCCGGAGTTGGGAAGGGCAGGACCGTTGCAGGCATCATCTTTGAAAATTATCTTAAAGGGAGGAAAAAAGCTCTGTGGTAAGTTGTTGGATTTTTTTTTTCCCCTCTTTTCCCGTAAGACCTTGGAGTTAGTTTGGATCTGGAAGAACGGAATTCTTTAGTGCTGATGTTGGCTTTAGAGTTGAGTCATGCTGTGGCCTTGGGTAAGTCGTTTCCACCTCTTAGTGCCTGACTGCTGCCTGTGAAATGGGAATATTCCCCCTGCAGCAAGGGTAGAGTATGAGTCACTGTGAAATAGCAGGTTTTGTGCTCCTTGGGGTGAGATGTCTAGCCTGGCCCTGCTCTCCCTGGAGTCGTGGAGGATCGTTCCTGGGCTTCCCGGGTGCAGAGCCAGGAGTATGGGGCTTTGCTGCAGATCACAGCCTGTGCCGAGGGGCAGACAGGCTGTCAGATCTCACACTGGGGTGTGTGGGCAGTGGGAGATGTGAGAGTTCTGCACAGCTCCTCCTGCTTTAGTCAGTGCTGTTAATCACCAGAGCTGTTAATCAGCGTGTGCCCTGACTGCCCGGGGACATACCCAGCCCCAGCTGCTGGGGGAGATAACCAGCCCCGGGAGGAGATAACCACCCCACATCTCCTTCACAGGTTCAGCGTCTCCAATGATCTCAAGTACGATGCTGAGAGAGACCTGAAGGACATCGAGGCCTCCCACATTCCTGTGCATGCTCTGAACAAGGTAGGAGAGGAGCTGCACTGCTGCTCTGGGAATCAGCCCCCGGGAGCAGTTGGAGGCTCTGGCTGAGCACGTGGAGCAGGACGAGGCTCAGGCAGCAGCACAGCCTCTGTTCCCTCCTCCCAGCCAGCTCTTCCCACTCGGGCCTCCAGCTATTTTTATTGTGGAGCTGCACAGGGAGCACAGAGCTGTTCCCTGCAGGGAGTGGGAAGTGTCAGCAGGCAAGTACAAGTACTGCAGAGCTGGAACCTTCTTCACCATTCCTAAGGAATCCTGTGGAGAGAACAGCTCTGTGAGAGGTGCTCTGCTCTCCTGGGCCAGCCTTTCCCAGTGCTGGTTCATAGAATCACTTCTCAGAGCTGTAGGGAGCACAGAGATGCCCAGACTGGTGTCTGTTGTGGCCTGTGATTGAGTCTCTGTCCGGTGTCTCCCAGTTCACTTAAATCCTCTCCTTCAGTTTTAATGGTATTGAACAACCAACTCTTACAAAGTCCATAGAAACCACAGGTGTTGACACCTCTGAATGTGTTCTAAGAGATTGAAAGGGATTTTGTTTTCAGCCCCAAAAGACTTCAAATGGAACTTTCTTCTGCTTGGGACCAGGGTTTCTCCCCCTACCTTGTATTTCATTACATGTGGGACCCATGGCAGCGAGACAGGCAACAATCTCACTTGGTCAAAGAGAAAACGATTTTCTGGAAGGAATTAAAACAGACAGGAAGGGTCAAAGCAATGAAAGACTCTAAACTGTTGCCTAAAAAAAAGGAAGCACTTTTTTTTTCCAGAAAATCTGTGTCCTCGCATGGTCCCCACAGTTCACTGCAGGCTTCCAGATGTGCTGACACATTGGCTGGGGCACTTCTCCAGGCATTTACAGTCCCTGTCATCCCCATATTTCAGTGCCAAACACAAATGCTGAAGACATCAGATACCAACAGCTTTTTGCCTGTTCTGAGCTCAGACTGGGATTTGTTCTCAAAGTGGGAATGCTGGTCCAGCACGGCTGCGGCACTCAGCGGCACGGAATGTGGGCAGGGATGGGTGTGACGTGCTGGGGGCAGCAATCACAGTGTGTGTGTGTGCTCCTGCTCTTCTTGCTGCAGATTAAATACGGTGACACAGCTACCTCAGAAGGAGTCCTCTTTGCCACCTACTCGGCGCTGATCGGTGAAAGCCAAGCCGGGGGACAGCACAGGACGCGCTTAAAACAGATTTTGGAGTGGTGCAGGGAAAACTTTGAGGGAGTTGTATCCTTAAAAAAACCAAGAGACAAAAACTGGAGAGAGAGAGGAACTGCTGCTTGTCGTTGTGCTTCAGCAGGGAACAAAGAGCTTGGGGCCATGTGAAGTCACAGGGAGCAGCTGTGGGAGCAGCCCAGTGCCTGCGGGAGACAGGAATCCCCCACACTCAGATCTCCTCCTCCTCACAGGATGCAGACGAGAGGAGGAGGGTAAGAAGCAGCTGGGATTAACCTTTTCAGCATTCCTCTCCCTCAGTATTACAAGACACACCTTGGAGGTGAAGGGAGAGGGAGGGGTGGATGACTTTGGGTCTGAAAAGCACAGGGCTGGGCAAACCCAGCAGATTCCATGTGTGGGCCATGAGTCAGTCCTGTTGATACTGGGACAGGTTGTTCAGTTGCTTGGAGGAGTCTGGGCTCTCTTTTCTGTCTGCTCCCATCCTCAGGATAAAAATAGATCCTTTTTCCTTAACTGACACTCCCCTCCAGATTGTGTTTGATGAATGCCACAAAGCCAAAAACGCCAGCTCTACCAAAATGGGCAAAGCAGTGCTGGACCTGCAGAACAAGCTGCCTCGAGCACGGGTTGTCTATGCCAGTGCCACAGGTGAGCTGCTCTGCCCACCGTGTGGGTGTGAGCGTGGCAGAGGTCCCCTCTGACCTGAGGGGGCACCCTGAGCTGTGAGTGTGTGTGAGATCCTGTAAGGAGAGGCCAGTGGTGCTACAGGGCTAGAGAGGAGCTCAGCGTGCTGAGATCTGCCCCAAGCCTCATCACTGATGTTACCTGTGACTGTTTGGCGGGTCAGATCAATTTCTCTCCAGTTTAACTTGTTCCTGGCCAGCTGTTCCAGCTGCTTGGTGATGTTTACCCTCTGAATCCCCTGTAGGGAGGGCAATGTTTGGAAAGGTCTCCAAAGGCACAGTAGCAAATGACAGAGTTCTCTTCACTTGAGTCACAACTATTCCCAAGTGCTGTGGGTGTGCTGATGGTGATTTCTGTCCCAACAGGTGCCTCAGAGCCAAAAAACATGATTTACATGAGTCGCCTGGGGATCTGGGGGGAGGGAACCCCGTTCCGAGCCTTCGATGAGTTCCTGCACGCGATTGAGAAGAGGTGAGTCCTGTCCAGCCCTCTGCAGGTGGGGGCCTTGTGTGGGAAGTGGTGCAGTGCCCGAGGATGGTGTGGGCAGCAGGAGCTGGGGTGGGGCTGGTTCTGAAGAGGCACCTGCCCCATGCTGCCCTGGAGCAGAGGGAGGGTCCCACAGCTGGGGCTCAGAGCTGAGGTTCACAGCTGGGGTTCCAAAGCTGGGATTTCACAGCTGGGGTTCCACAGCTGGGATCCAAAACTGGAGTTCCGCAGCTGGGGTTCATGGCTGGGATTCACAGCTGGGGCTCCGAGGTGGGTCCCACAGCTGTCATCCTCTCCCAGGGGAGTCGGCGCGATGGAGATCGTGGCCATGGACATGAAGGTCAGTGGGATGTACATTGCTCGGCAGCTCAGCTTCACTGGGGTGACCTTCAGGATTGAGGAGATCCCTCTGGATGAGCAGTACAAGGCTGTCTACGACAAGGCAGCCAAGCTGGTGAGCTGGGCCCCTGGTAGTGGGAGGCTGAGGTCTGGCCATGCTTTGGGCACAGCCACTGGTATGTGGGAGAGTGTGAGGCTCCTAAATGTGGCCATGACCTCAGACATAGGAAGGAAAAGAGGTACACAGTGCTCAGCTGATGTAATAAAAGAACTTAGACTTTTTTGCTTCTGTTTGGAAGTTCCCCATTTGCAAACCAGAGCTGCATCGTGCTGATGACCAGTGTTCATTCAGCCCAATGATACACGCTGATTCTAAATCAGATTATCAAACCCTCAGACTGTTCTGATCACCTCCTGCATGGCAGGAACGACAGTGGGAATTATACTAACTCATTCTTCTTGGTATTACCTGCAGTGGGCAGAGGCCCTGGTGGTGTTCCAGCAGGCAGCCGACTGCATCGGGCTGGAGTCTCGGAAGTCACTGTGGGGTCAGTTCTGGTCGGCTCACCAGCGCTTCTTCAAGTACCTCTGCATCGCTGCCAAGGTGCGGCGCCTCGTGGAGCTGGCCCAGGAGGAGCTGGCCAGGGACAAGGTAGAGGAGCAGCACCCACCAGCCTCACCTGGGGTTTTGTGTAGTCTGCAACCAAAGGGAGTTAATTATCGCTCGGCTTGGCAGCCAGTCCAAACCTCTTTAAGGCTGAGTTTCTCTCAAGAGCGAAGGGCAGTGTCGGGGTTTCTGAGAATATTCCCAGTGAATGATGCTGGGAAGTTAAGGTGGTCTCGTCTCCTGAGGTGTTGCCTGCTGTTTGTGTGGGCAGACTGGGCTGGGAGGGGATTCTGGGTCATGTTCAAGCTGGAAGTGTCCAAGGCCAGGTTGGATGGGGCTTGGAGCAACCTGTTCTAGTGAAGCTGTCCCTGCCCATGGCAGGGGCTTGGAATGAGATGAACTTTAAGGTCCTCCCAACCCAAACCAATCTGTAATTCTGCAATTCTAGAAGAGGTACCTAAACCCTTCACCTCAAGTACAGCTCTGTTTTTTTTTTCTGTCTGGGTGCACCTTGGAGATTTTAGGCAGAAACTTCCTAGCACAGTCAGTGAGGTTCTGTGCTCAGAGTCCCCCTCAGTGGGGTCAGCACAGGGGGATGTTAATGCTGAAAGATTTGAGATGGCTCTTCCTCAGGAGCCCTGCTATGGGCCCAGCATGGATTTACCTGGAGCAGGGGCCAAGGGGAGGTACCTGGGCCTGGGAAATGCCTTGAGCCTGTGGCAGTGCAGCTGCTCTGGCACCTCAGTGTGCCATCCCTCATGTCCCCACAGTGCATTGTCATTGGACTGCAGTCCACGGGGGAGGCTCGCACCAGGGAGGTCCTGGACGAGAACGATGGGCACCTCAACTGCTTTGTCTCTGCTGCAGAGTGAGTTAAAAATCCGTTTTCCTTTTTGGGGTGTGTGGGAGGCCGGAAGGGTTGGAGGAAAGCTACTGCCCTGGGGCACGGGAGTGCTGGCAGGTCTTCAAATGCAGTTTGATGTCACCTCCCCCTGTACTGTGGAGGGGACACTCAGGTGGATTCTTGAGGCACTGTATCCTCAGTAGGACTGTATAAGCTGCATCCTGGATTTTGAAGTCTCCGGTGGACTTGCAGGAAGAGCCTGATCCTACTCTATACACACATGAAAGAATTGGCAGAAAGAGAGCCAGAATTGTAGCTCAGAGCTAGTTTGTGTGAATCTGGCTCTGGAAAACGAGGTTTTTGACACAGAAGAAATGAGCAAGAGAATTTACTGTGATGGCAGAGGTTGGGATGATGCTGTGAGGTGATGTCTGTGGAGCAGGAGGAGGGAGGAGTGGTCTGAGGAGTTTAGATCCACCAGTGTTGGCTTTTAGCTCACATGTAAAGCAGGACCAGTGTCCTGGCTGTGTGGCCATTGTTCCCAGCTAACAGGAGAGCTGCCTGTGCCAGGAGTGAGCCAGCAGCAGGACTTGTGCTACCCGTTCAGCAGAGTGAGGCTCCTGCTCCCCCTCCTTCCTGCAGCTTCCAAAACCCCAGCCCATCCCTGAATGCAGCTGTTCCTGCATGACAGGGGACAGAAACCTGGGACGTGGGTTGGGTTTCCTCTGTTCTGCAGAGCTGTTTTCTTCCAAGTGACTTCTGCTGCAGGTGGGAGCAGGGACAGATGCCTGAGGCAGCGTGAGGCTGGGTTAGGCCGAGCCTTCCTCCCTTGTTGTTGGGGGTTTGGGTTGATCTGTGTCACTCCTCTGCTTCCAGCCCATTTCTGAAAACCAAGTACAGTTTGGTGACAGTGCACAGGGCAGGTCTGGCAGCTCCTTGGGTGATTTGGCCTCTTGGGTTGGTTTCCATGTCACAGCACTCCAGTCTAGGGGATGGTGTGGTCCCTGGCTGAGCAGTGCAGGAGGAGGGGTCTGTAATTTCCCACTCTCTGTGAATTGTCTCCACTCCCAGGGGCAGGAGCTCTGTGTTCCACAGCCCTGGCCAGATCACCGAGTGTCTCCTGGCATCTGCTCAGCCTCCAAATGTGTGTCCTGGTGTTCCAGCACTTCGGGGGATTTCTGGAGGGGAGTGTGCTGGGAAGGAGTTTAAAGATGCTGAGAAATGGGGTTAAAAATAAACATGGTCCTGTGAGTGGATTCCAGCCCAGGGCTGGCTCTGTTTTCAGGGAGATGGGGAGGGTAAGTGCGGGAAATGAGTGGAATTTCACAGCTAGGAGGCTCCAGAGTTAGTGGTCATTGGGTCACCCCAGCACACTGGACAAGGGGTCATTCCTGGTGTCACATAACTGCAGTCACAGAGCTCTGTCCCTCTGGGGAGCAGTGTGGTCACTGTCCTCTTCAGCCCCTCACACCAAGGGTTCCTGGAGCTCCCTCCCCAGTTCCCAAGTCTCCCTTTTCTCACCCAGGGGAGTTGTCATGTCCATCCTATCACCTGTTGCTTGCAACTGGTTTTGGAGATTTTTGTTGGCTTTTTTTTTTCAAGCGGAGCTCAATCAACACCACCCCATTACCGTGGGGATTCATCCACACAGTCAGCATTTAAACATTTGCTCTTTGATTTGCAGACCAGCCCACAGAAACCTTCGATTTTCACCTTTTCTGACTTTTTTTTCTTTCATTCACTTGGAACCACTGCAGATCCACGATCTGTCCTTTGGTTTTGTGGGAAGCAGACCCACGGCCAGGGAGTTGGAGTACTTTGGTGGAGCACATTTGTTGGATGGCCTGACAGTGGTCTGTGCTCTCAGGGCATGGAGAGGGGCTGGGACACTGGGGCTTGCTGGATTTTTGGTGGAACAACTTCCCAGTGTAGTATTTCCCATTTAAAAGTCCTTCTTGGCTGCTATGTAAAGGACCTGCAGGTCCAAGAGCCACTTTGTACCAAGGGCTGGCTGAGCCCAAACTGGTGGCCATGGATGGGGTGGATTGACCTCTCTTCCATGGAATGTGGAGCTATCCCAAACACGTATTGGTATGTGATAACCAGCACGTGTTGCTGGTAGCTGGAATAAGTTTTGCATCTTACTTTCAGAGGCGTCTTTCTATCACTAATTCAGAAGCACTTTCCTTCAACCAAAAGAAAGAGAGAAAAAGGAACTGGCATTAAAAGAAAACGTAAGACCTCCCTCACTCCCAGCCCAGCCCCTGCCTCCTGCCCTGCTGCTCCCCTCCCAGCCATTCAGCTTCTCTGCCTTTTGCCCTTCTCCCCACTTCATGCTTTTTGCTGCTCTCCCTGGTTTTGGTTTGCCCTCCTGCACATCTCCCATTCCTCCCTCATCCAGAGGATGGCAGCTCTGGGTCATCTCCCCTTTTCCTTCCTCTGCCCCACTGCTCTTGCCGTGCCCCTTCCCCTCGACCCACACTGGGGGCAGATGGCACAAGGCCTGGCTGGTGTCCGAACCCTCCTGCAGCAATGGGGGGTCCTCCACAACCCCTTACTTAGAGCATAGCAGGTGTCCTGAGGAAAAAAAGTAATTTCCCTGCCGAATTACTTGTTGTGACTGCAGGTAAGAAGAGTATTGGGAACAGGGGAAAAGGGGGCAATTGGCAGGTTGTGGAGCAGCCTGTGTGAGCTGATCAGTGCACGCTCTCGTGTAGCGGGGGCACATCGTGCTGTGCCTGCAAGTGAACCATGTCCCAAAACACCAGTGCCTTCCTGTGTCCTGCACACTCCTCTGGAGGCAGTCCCCTGGGATTCCTTCCCTGAGGAGCTGGCACTGCTTAGAGCCAGCCATGTGCCCACCCTGACGCGTGCAGCCAACTTTAGCCCTGCTCAGGAGTGCCTTGCTCTTCCTTTCTCTCTCTTCCTTTCTCTTTCCTGCTCTCCCTCCCTCCCTAACTGCCACCCCCACCCCGGAGGCTCTGTCGTTCTGAGGTCAGACTGTCATTTGGGGCAGGCTCAGCTCTTTTGGGATTCCTCCTCCTCCTCCTCTCTCTGAGCTGTCCCTCTCTGTCCTGCCCTGGTGCCCTGCTGGCGCTGGGGCTGTGACACCGCTCGCTCTCCGGTGCAGGGCGGCCGAGGGGCCGCTGCCCCAAGGCCCTGCGGGGCCCGTGTGACCAAGGGGTTGTCATCAAGATCAGCGATGACAGCAGCACCGACTCCGACATGGGGCTGGACAGCGACCTCACCTCCTCCCCGGAGTCCCTGTTAGAGACCGACGACGTCATCTTCGTGGATCACACGTTCGGCGGCTGCACTGGCGAGGACAGGGGTGAGCAGGGCAGTGACACGGGGACAGCTGGGGAGGGGGTGTTGGGTCCTGCAGGGACCCCTTCAGGCTTGGGACGGCCTTGTGATCCTGGCTGGATTTTATCCTGGGGATCACACTTGGGCTTGTGAGGTGGAGCCGCTGTGATCAGCGAGCAGGAGGGATCTGCCCTGTGTGCTCCTTCCCCCAGCAGAAAGGGGAAGCCCAGAGGGAATTCATTCTGTGCTCAGCATTGACTGCAAGTCATAGTGCCTTTGTCCATCAGCAGTGCCCCCAGAAACCCTCCGGGGCAGATTTTTCCCCTTCTCTGATGCCCAGTTACTAGGGAACTCTAAACTTCTGCCTTCCGCATTGTAGGCAGTTTCCACATGCTGCCTTCCCAGAAAGAGCTGCACGGCCTGAGAGAGCTGAAGGTCGAAAAGATGAAACAGGACCTGCTAGCAAAAGTAAAAGCACTGGGCAAAGAGCTACCTCTCAACACCTTGGATGAACTGATTGATTATTTTGGGGGCCCGGAGAACGTGGCCGAGGTACTTCCCACTCTCAGTGTATTTTGGTGGCACTGGATGACAGAGAAAGGGGCCAGCAAAGAATCATAGAATCATGGAATGGTTTGGGTGGGAAGGGACCTTTAAGATCATCTTGTTCCACCCCTCTGCCCAGGGCAAGGACACCTTCCACTATCTCAGTTTGCTCCAAGCTCCATCCAGTCTGGCCTTGGTCACTTACAGGGATAGGGCAGCCACAGCTTCTCTGGGCAACCTGTGCCCATACGGGGAAAAACTTCTTCTATTAAAAAAAAGAAGGTTCTTGCTGGCAGAGGGTTCTCTCTCCCTGGCAATGTGAAAAAGCTGTTGGGAATTGACTGGGTGGCCTTGCTGGGCCATGTGGGTCCCCACCCTGTAGCAGCCCCTGTCGTGTGTGCAGATGACGGGCAGGAAGGGACGGGTGGTTCGCAGGCCCGACGGCTCCGTCGTGTTCGAGTCCCGCGCCGAGCAAGGGCTCTCCATAGACCACGTCAACCTGAAGGAGAAGGAGCGTTTCATGCAGGGGGAAAAGGTGAGCTGGGGTCGAGCTCCAAAAACCTGCACGGGACTGAGTGTGCTGAGAGCAGGAGGGCAGGGAGGGTGTCTGTGCCTCCCTGTGCCCTGCCAGCCTCAGGCCAGCAGCTCTCTGTGGGTTTCACCTGCTGGAAGGTGACGAAGCCTCCCATATCCTTTCGTGGGCTGGTGCTGCTTGTAATGCCTGGGGCTGTTTCTTGAAGCTGTTTAACACGTGTTGAGCCTTACTCTGTTCTCACTCGTCTCTCCTGTAGCTCGTAGCCATAATCTCAGAGGCCTCCAGCTCAGGGATCTCCCTCCAAGCAGACAGACGGGTGAAGAACCAGAAGCGCCGGGTGCACATGACCCTGGAGCTGCCCTGGAGTGCAGACCGGGCCATCCAGCAGTTCGGTGAGGGCACTGTCACCTCTCCTGGGCATGGGCCAGGCTGTGGGATGGGCCCTGGGAGGGTCAGGTGTGGTGGCAACCCGAGGTGCATTTAGGAAATGTCTCTGTGGGGAAAAGAACAGAGGACAGTCACGGTCGCTGGTGCTGCTGAGACTTGGCAGAGTTGGATTTATAGCCCTGAGCTCTGGGGCAGAGGATAGAAAAGGGTGGGAAAGGTGGGCATTATGTGGCTTTTCTGGTTACATTCCCATTCCAGACATCCCAACCTCCCGTTCCATCCCTGTTCCCATGTCCCCGTAGGCCGAACGCACCGATCCAACCAGGTCTCTGCTCCGGAGTACGTGTTCCTCATCTCAGAGCTGGCAGGGGAGAGGAGGTTTGCATCCATCGTGGCAAAACGTCTGGAGAGCCTGGTGAGTGCCCACGGCAGAGATCAGCTGGGATCCCAACACGGCTCTGATTTCCCTCAGAGGAGATTCTGGGTCAGAGCTCCCACCAACATGGCCACTGTAACTGGGGGGGTTGTGTCACTCCTGGCTGAGGCATTGCAGTCATGGAATGCAGAAGGCTTTTAGCATCCTGGGATTTGGGAAAGGAAGTGAGGAAGAATACGTAACCGAGGCGTTGGGAGGCATTTCAGGGAAGCAAGAACCCGCTTCCAGATGCTGCAATTTCCCCACTATTACTGGAGCATACACCCATATTATTCCCAAAAAGCTGATGAAATAATTAATGGAATAATTCGTTTGCCTCTGTTTCGTTTTCTTCACTTCTGATAAATCCCCAAATCCGTTGGTAAAGTCTCAGTATTCCAGAGGAACACTGCCTCCCCATGGCACATTCCTGGACATGCCTTTGGCCTTCCTTCCCCGGTGTTTTGCAACAGCTCAGAGTAAGAACCCCTTGCTCCATCTGCCTTCTCAGGGTGCCTTAACTCACGGGGACCGACGGGCCACTGAGTCCCGGGACCTCAGCAAGTACAACTTCGAGAACAAGGTGACAGGGCTGGGCCGGGGTAGCTTGGCTGGGAGGGAGTTGGAGGAGCTGGGAGAGGGAGCCAGAGCCAGGAGGATCATTGCTGGCATCTGCAGGCAGGACCCAGCCTAGCACCCAGCTCCTGGCTCCCAGCTCCTGCGAGCTCGGAGCCATGGCCACACTGAGGACGCTGCTCCCACGGGGAGCTGGGAAGGGAAGCTGGGAAGGACACCCAGTCCTCTGACCCCAGGGAGGGGCCTGTACTCCATTCCCCTGGGGACATGGGAGGCACTGACACAGCTTCCCCCTTGCCTTGTTTGTGGCCCTTCTGGGGTGACGGTGTTCTCTGTAGTGTGTGACACCCTCAGCAGCCTGTGTCCCCTCAGGAGTGTCACCCTCAGCTGTGTGTGATGCCCTCAGCTGTGTGTGACACGCTCAGCAGTGTGTGACGCCCTCAGCCGCAGCTCATCTGCCCGTGTCCATCCCTCCTGTGTGTGACTCTGGTCTCCTCTTGCAGTACGGGGCCAAAGCCCTGGACAGGGTCCTGTCCACGATCCTCAGCCACACGGAGAACAGGGTTCCTGTGCCCAGGAGCTATGAGAGAGGGGAGGACACCTTCTTCCGTGGTAAGAACATTAGCAGCTTCAGGGTTTCTGCTGGATGGGTTGGTCTTAGGTTTGGGATGCTGGAAGAACCAAGCAGGAGGTCAGAGGGAGAAAAGAGGGGAAAGTGACCCTGGATTATGATGTCACCCTGCCAGGTGTGGGGAGTGGCTGAGTTCCTGGAGGGGAGGCAGTCCTGCAGGAATGCTGATGGGAGGCTTAACCCCAAAATGCAAAAGATGTCTTCTGCCATTCCAGAAATGAAGCAGGGGCTGATCTCCGTGGGGATCTGTTGCAGCCAGATGAAGTACGGCACTGTCTGCGTGGAGAAGGGTACGTGTGGAGCTGCTCCTGCCCAGGCCAGGGGGCAGATGGAAGAGATGGAGGTGTCATGGCCCACCTGACCTCGATGGGGTTTGCTGGGCACCTGGGCAGGATGTTTGCCTTAAGGGGAAGGTGCTGTGGGAACAGCGTGTACTGCAGATCCCATGGCCCCCCAGCTTCCTCACAGGAACAGCCCTTGGACTGGGCTGCTGTCAGAAGGGACATGGGAGCCCTCTTTGGGAAGGGGCTGGTGGGTTCCATGTCCGGCTGCACCACATTCCCTGACCCACTGTGCTCTTGCAGACTGCTCCATCACCAAATTCCTGAACCGCATCCTGGGCCTCGAGGTGGACAAGCAGAACATGCTCTTCCAGTATTTTTCCGACACCTTTGACTACCTGATTGAGAAGGACAAGAAGGAGGGCAAATACGACATGGGCATCCTTGGTATGGAGAAGGAGGGGTGGCCACAGCTCTGCCTCCTGCACCCTTGGGGTTCCAGTTCCTCACAGTTCAGTCTCCCCACCCAGCACAGATCCGGAGACCCAAGGAGGTGCTTTTGGGAGGATGCTCTTTACAAAAGCCTTTTCTCCTTCCACAGATTTAGCCCCAGGAGTGGATGAGATCTACGAGGAGAGCAAGGAGGTTTTCCTGACCCCAGGGCACCCGCAGGACGGGCAGGTCGTGTTCTACAAGGTGGGCACCTGTCTCTGCCTGGTTCTAGGCTGTGCTGAGGGGAGATTTGGGAGGCAGACCGAGTTACAAATCCCTCTGTGTGTCCCTGTTCAGATCAGCGTTGACAGAGGCTTAAAGTGGGAGGAAGCCTATGAGAAGTCGCTCAAACTGACAGGAACCTTTGATGGGTTCTACCTCTCCTACAAGGTACGTCCCTGGGCTCTGCCAGGGTGGCACCTCAGCTCAGGGGTGATTCCAGCAGGAAATCCGCCATGGTTGTATGAGGTCACTCTTCCTGAGGGCTGGGAAATGCCTCCAAGGACCTCCATCCTGGCAGGAAGGGGTTAGTTTAGGGAAATCTGGGGAGGGAGGCTGTTCCTGTGACCATCAGCTGTACCCCACAGGTTCGAGGCAGCAAATACACCTGTCTGCTGGCAGAGCAGTGCCGTGGAAAGAACTTCATCCTCTACAAGCCAAATATTGGGAAGCAAAGCCAGCCTGAGAGCCTGGACAGTCTGCAGAAGAAATACCGGCGGGTAGGTGGGACCTGCAGCCTCCAGTGTGGGGGCTGGGGGGAGTTGAAAGGGCATTCATTGTAGCCCTGTCACAGCTCCTCGTGGCTCTGCTGTGGAGGGGCAGGGATGGTGGTAGCACTAGGTGTCCTGACTCCCAGCCCTGGATTTCACATCTCTTCTTTCTGGACAGTGGAAAATTCCTAATGCTGAGTGCTCTGCTGCAGGTGCTGCCCGAGGAAGCCAAGGAGCACTGGGAGAGCAGCTACCACTTCTCCTTGAAGAACTGTAACCACGCCGTGTGGTAAGGCAGCTGCAGCCCCAGCCTGCCACAGAATGTCAGGATGGTTTGGGTTGGAAGGGACTTTAAATGAAGCCCATCCAGTTCCATGGCAGGGATGGGCAGGGAGACCTTCCACCAGGTTGCTTCATCCAACCTGGCTTTGAACACTTCCAGGAGTGGGACAGCCACACCTTCTCTGGGCAGCCTATGTCAGGCCCTCACCACCTTCATGGGGAGGAATTCCTTCCCAATATCCAATTCAAATCTCCTCACTTCCAGCTTAAAGCCATTAAGCCACATCCTCCCTCCCTAGGCAGGACCCTGCACCCTGGGGCGGTGGGGGGAGGCTGTGGGGAAGTGAATGCCACTGAGCTCCAGGAACCTGTGCTAATTCCAGTGGTTTTCTCCCATGGTCCCTGAAGGAACAAGAGCTGCAAGCTGATCCAGGAGGGGAAGGAATGCTTCCAGGGCATGCGCCTGAGGCACTATTACATGCTGTGCGGGGCCCTGCTGCGCGTGTGGAGCAGGATCGCCGGCGTCATGGCAGACATCACCAGCAGCAGCTACCTGCAGATCGTGCGCCTCAAGACCAAGGAGAAGAAGAAACAAGTCGGTGGGTGAAGTGCTGAGGAGCAGGGGGAAAGGGTCCAGCTGCCCAGCACCAAGATTCCCTTCCTAAAAGGGGTGTGTTCCAGCATGTGGGCTGGAAGCACCCACTGCTGAGGTGGCACTGTGGGAAGGAGGGAGTTGCATGTGTTGGGGCAGAGGGGGTGAGCCAGGCCCGTCATCCTCCTGAGCACCCCCAGTGCTGCTGCCCTTTGCCTCTGTCCTCACAGCGCCCCATCCCTTCCCAGGGTGCTGTGGGGATGTTACGGAGAGGGGAGAGCTTATACAAGTCCCTGCCTTTGACAGGTTTCTAGCAGTAGACAGCGCCCCAAAACCCACTCTCACTTTCAACTTCTTAATAATGACCGATCAGGCCATGAATTATTTATTTGAATAGGCCAAGGAAAACAGACATAAACAGATTTACTTACTACACAGGATGAACAAAAGTAACACCACTAGTAGATAAAGGTACCTATGTTACAGCTGGCAAAGAAATAGTATAAATTAGGAGTCAGTGTCACTTACCAATGAATGATAGTGGTGTGCAGAGCATCTCCTTAATTTCTCTCAGTCCCTAGGGCAAGTAACTTGATGCCCATGTCTTGGTCATCGAGGAGAACTCTCCACACAGTCAGAGTGTATAAGAGGCTTCTGATTTCATGAAAATCATAGCGGTCTTTTATAGTTGTAAAATGCTTGTGTTCTGCAGTCACTAATACTCCTTTCTCACACCAAGACAGAATGCTTATTGCTGGCTAAGGAGGTTTGCAGCTGAGATAATTAATTGTATGATAATTCCAGTCTGACTTAGCCCCACGTGATGGGGAGATAAGGTTTTACTGTATCAGGGGGTGAAAGTCCTGTCACAGGGGACTGACGTCTGTTCCTCCCCCAGGGATAAAGATCCCCGAGAGCTGTGTCCACAGGGTGAGGGAGGAGCTGAAGCAGATGGACGAGGACGTGAAGCGGAAGCACAGCCGGCTGCTCCAGGCCCACCAGGAGCAGAGTTCACCCTTCTCCCTGCCACTGCACATCCTGCCAGGGCCTGGGCTGGCCCTGCCCTCCCTGTGCCAGGATGAGATCCTGGACTTGACCTACAGCCCTCCCAGCAACAGCATTCCCGACGTGGTGTTGAACCCGGAGACCAGAGCGCTCTGCTTCTCCTCGGAGCCCCCCCTGCAGCCCCAGCAGCAGCAGCACAGGTTGTCCTTTGGCTTTGGCCACGCTCCTGGCCTGGAGGGCAGTGCAGCCCCCGGCCCCGTGCGGCACGAGCCCCCCGCCCTGCCCCCCCCGGCCCCCCTGCAGCAGCCACAGGAGGATTTTCTCCAGCAAGATGGGAATATCAATTTTAGAGAGATCCTGGAGGACATGCTGAGGACGTTCAACGGGCCCTCCCAGGAGAACCTGCTCCCCCCGGAGCGCCAGAGCGTGATCCAGTTCAGTGGGCCTTTCCCAGACTTATGAATGCCAGCTGGGAATGCTGCTGTGGATCCATGTCCTCTGGTGCAGAGGTGAGAGCTGAGGAGCCCTGCTTTTTCTACTGGTTTGGACTGACCCTGCTCTGGTTTTGAGGGAAGGAAAAGGCTGGAGTTCCTTAAAGTGAATTTTATTTATATATACTATTCAGTCAGGCATGTACAGGTTCGTGTGGGACGTGCCCAGGGGGAGCTGAGCGGGTCCCACTGGGCCGAGGGGCTCTGCTGGGTCGAGTCCTGCTCACAGGTCAGTGCCCAAGTGGGATTGAGGGGAGACCCCTCCTCTGCCCACTCCCTGCAGACTACTGAGTGTCCGAGCCTTCCCTGCCCCTTGAGCCTAGCAGGGCCACGGCCAGGCTCTGGAATGACCCACTGACCACGTGCTGGTCAGTTAGGGAAGGGTGGGAGCCCAGCCCCCAGCTTGGGCTGCCCCAGCACTGCTGCGGACCCTGAGGCTGTGCTGGCAGGCTGGGGTGAAGGGGAAGGGAATATTGTCCCAGAGGAGCTGGGAGGTGCTGAGCTCTGGTGTCCTCTGGCAGGGCTGAGCAGGTGTAGTGGGAGATCAGAAACTGCCTGTGCTGCTCTTCCCGGGAAGGGACCTTGGACTGCCGGAGCTCCATGGGAGTGGCCAGAGCTGGCTGCACCCCCACGGTGACAGACCTTGAGTCTGTCAGAGCTCAGCCACGCCAGGACCAGCAGGATTCCCCAGAGCAGAAGGGAGACATGTGCCCTGTCCTGCACTTTAACCTCACCAGGCGGCCGTGACCAGACGTGCTTTGGCCAGTTTCCTGCTGTCACATGTTGTCCCTTCACCTGGACATCCCGCTGGTCCTGCCACTGTCCTTGGCTGGGGCATGGACCCTGATCCAGGGGTCTGAATCAGGGTAGCCCAGCTGGGTTGTGCAGTGTCATTTTCACTGCTCGGGGTGTGCAGAGTCACTGTTCAGGGTGTGCAGCATCAGTGTCAGTGCCCGAAATATGCAGTGTTATTGTCATTGCCCAGGGTGTGCAGTGTCACTGTCACCACCCGGGATTTGCAGTTTGGCTGCTCCTGCTGCAACCTCCACCTCGGATACCAAAGAACAAAAGCTGCTTTGCAAAGCACCGCCCCACCCCCTGCTGCCTCCTCCCCAGGACAGAGGGCATAGAGGCTTTTCCTAAAAGTGGCACCGGGATGATTTCAGGGAAGAGCATGGGACCATCCCTGAAGGGGTGATGCCTGACTTGGCTCTTCCTCGGAGAGCCCCTGGGGAAGGAGGTCCTCTGTTTTGACAGGGCAGTCTTGAGGGGGCTGGAGCTTCACAGTGCTTGGTGGTGTCACTTCCTCCGGGCAGACACCATCACCCCCATGTCCCCCCAGGGCTCAGGGACTGGCCCTGTTCGGTGCTGGGAATTGCTCTGGGTCCGTGTCCGGAGCGTTGTGCTCTGGCTGTGGCAGGAGCTGACCCCCCAACACCCCGAGTTCACAGACCTGCCCTGGTGCCACACAAGTGGGCTCAGTTTGAGGCTCCTCTGGTCCCTGAATTCCGTTTTGGGGGCCTGTCCTTATCCCCCTCCCCAGCTGGCACCTGCCTCAGCTCCAGGCCAGGCTCAGTCCCTGCGGTCGGGGGCACATTTCATCTCCTTACCTCAAAGTGATCACCAAAGATGGGGGAGCCCCCTGTGCTCCCCCAAGCCCTGCTGCTGTCCTGGGGGCTCCTGCTTTCCCCCAGCTCTGCTTCTCTCGACCCCAGCAGCCTCCCCCAGGCCCAGGCAGAGCCAGGCTCCCCATCTCCATGCCCTCCACTATTTAAAGCACTGCTCGCTTGGGGCTGAATTCTCAGCAATGAGGGAAAAGGACGCCGGGAAAACCCAGCTCAAAGAGGTTTAAACTCAGGAATAGCAAGGGGGAATTCCCTGCTGGGCACCCTCTGCTGTCACCGGAGCCTTACCCTGGTGGCTTTGACCTTAACTTTAAAATATATGCAATCCTCCCTCCCTGGTCTCTGGAAAGACAGAGCACCTTTAAGGTATCCCTTCCCTGCCCCGACCCCATGTTTTGTCAGGGTTAATAATATGTAATGTTATCTTTTAACTAAATTATTCTGCAGTTGTCCTACTGATTGTATTTTTAATGAGTCCCTGTTTTCTTCCCTGACACCTTTGTGTTGGCACTTTTTAATCTGCTTGTCGTTTGCTTTTTATTTCTATGTATATTTATAATTAAGTTGTACATATGTAAAGAGATTTTTTTAGAATATGTGCCTTGGACTAATAATTCCTGAATTTTCTACTTGCCTCAGAAGGATAATTTTTCATTCTGCTCAGTAAAAATGGAACAGAAATCACATGTGAGATTTCTGTAACTCCCAGCTCTGTCTCTGTCAGTCTGTCCAACCTGCCCCAGGAGCCCAGCTGGGACTTGAATCAGGAATCCCTGGGCCAGCATCCTGCCGGCAGCTGGACTTTGTATCTCCTGTGTCACCAACTCGGTGGCATTGAGTGCTGTTGTCCCAAGTCTCCCCCTCTCCCTGGGAGAAGCCATTGCTTGTGTGGAGGAAGATCCTGGCTGCATCCAGCCTGGGCATCGGCCTTGGATGAGGCAGCTCCCTCCTGGCTTGGCTGGAAAAACACAGATAAAGGAGCCTCTGTTCCAGTGTGTTCCCCTAGCAGGAGCTGCCACAACTCCGGGATGTCTCATCCAGGCACTGCTGGCCCTGTTATCCCATAGGAGGAGGGATGGGGTGACCAGTGAGTGATCCCTAAAGGCGAGCAGGATCCTCCCAGCATCCCTGATGTGCTGGGCTGGAGGCTTTCCAGGGGTCTCAGACTTGGGAGACCCTGGGATTTTTCCTGGGGACAGACTCCCCAAGGGGGCTGTGGATGTGACAAGGAGACCCAGCACTTCCCAGGCCCTGGGAAGAGGTACAGAAGCATTCCTACATGACAGAACCTGAGCTGTCTCTGCCCAGGATGGGACACCAGCCCTCAAGGGTTTGGCTGGGCACGGCTGTGCCTTCCCAATCACCAAGATGCTGTCCCGAGGAGAAGGATGATCCTGCTCACTGTGGTCAGACACATCCCTGGCTGCAGGGGATATTTTGCCGTGTCCCAACACGCCTGGGTTCTGTTTTGCAGGAATTTCTCCTGGCCAGGGCTTGCACCACTGTCGGACCCATCCCATATGCTGCTCTGCCCTGTCAGGAGGATTGCTGGAGACAGGAGGGATTCCAGAGGGGACAGGAGGGATCCCAGGGTGGGGGGACAGGAAGGAACCCGGGGGGGACAAACCTTCCCCAGCTCTGCCTTTGCCCAGGGAGGGCCTCAGGAGCACGGATCATGCCGGATTTGCACTTCCTCCTCAGCACTGAGGATTATCCCTGCTTGGCTCAGGAGTTGCATAAGGTCTTGGCTTCCCAGCAAACTCCAGGTTCTCAACAGGAGCGGTGCAGCAGCCCCGGCCCCATCCCTGCTCCATCCCACACAGAACACAGCAGCTCATTCCTAACGCCTTTATTGCGAGGGGACTCCAGTTACTGTGAGGGGACTCCGGCTGCTCCTGCCCGCAGTGACTGCAGCCCCCGGAGCCTCCGTCCAGCAGGTGCACGCCGTGGATCGGGGCTGCCCCACCAGCAGCTGGATTGGGAGCAGCCCGTCATGGGGCTGGAGGAGGCTCCATGGGCAGCAGGGTGGGGACGGGCAGGGGGACAGCGGAGCGGAGCTACAGGTAGGCAGGCAGGTCCTTCTCGATCACCTGCGGGCAAGAGGGGAGCGTTGTACCCCGAGAACGTCCCCGGCCTTCCCCTTCTCCCCAGCAGCAGCACTTACATAAGGATCTTCCATCGGGCTGTACCTCTTCACCACTTGGCCTTCCCGGTTAATGAGGAACTGTGGGAGTGAAGCAACGCCTGGTGAGCGAGTCCAGGGCTCCCAGGGAGCCGCTGGGGGTGTGGCAGCTGTAGCCCCCACAGACTCAGTTCCCCTTCAGCTGTGCTCTGGGCAGGCCAAGGGTTCCCAAGGGTCTCCAGAAACCCTTTGGGATGCTCCTGCCCTGACACCTGGGGTAACAGCACGGAGCAGAGCCCAGCATGAGGCTCCCTCCTGCCCCAGGGACCCCCCAGCTCCCCAGAGAGAGGTGCAGCCCAGAGGAGGCAACTGTGTCCTACCTTGGTGAAGTTCCATTTTATTGCACTAGGAGAGAAAAAACAGCAGTGAGTGAGTTTTGGGCAGAAAAACACTTCTACACCCCCAGCCAGGCCCTGAGCCAAGCCCTCTCTGCTGGCTGCAGGGCTGGGGGTCCCCAGGGCTCCCCTTCCCACACTCACTTGCCCAGGGTGCCTCTCCCTTTGGGCTGCTCCTTCATCCACTTCCAGAGGGGGTGAGCATCATCCCCGTTGACATCGATCTTGCTGTACATGTCGAATTTCACCCCGTAGTTCTCAGCAAATGCCTTGATCTGAGCGTTGTCCCCGGGCTCCTGAGGGGCCACACCGGGACCGTGAGGGTCCCCGGGCCATCCAGACGCTCCCGGGGAACCCGAGCCCCCCACCCCACGTACCTGCTTCCCAAACTGGTTGCAGGGAAAGCCCAGGATGCGTAAACCCCTCTCAGCGTATCGGGCGTGCAAGTCGACAAGCTGAGTGTAGTTTACCGCGGTTTTCCCTCATTTGGAGGCCACGTTGGTGATGATACAGACATTGCCCCTGCAGAGGGGGGTGGGTGAGCTGCCCTTCCCCGCAGGGCGCGGGCAGAGGTCCCTCACCCGCCCGGGCGAGGCCTGAGGGTTACGCAAGAGCCGCTGTAGCTCAACCTCGCCCAGCGCTGCGTTCCGCCACCCCGGGCCCCCGGGCCCTCCGTCCTACCGGTACTTCTCCAGGGACACGTCGTTGCCATCGATGTCGAGGGCGTGAAAGTCGTAGATAGCCCTGGCCGAGCGCCAGTCGTCCGCCTGGGCACACTGCGGGGCGGGCGCGTCACTGGNTGGATGGAAATCTGACCAATAGAAGGGCAGGGTGGGCGGGGTGGCCGCAGGGGTGTTTATCGGAGAGACCACGAGGGTGGGGGGCAGGGACAGATCGAAGGGCGGGGGGCGGAGTCAGGTGCTGTGGGTCGGGGCCCCCGGGCGGCGATTCCCTCTCGCCCGGCCGCGGGGCCCGCACAGAGCCGCCGC
>WAAG01032135.1:207045-223896 GCA_013390105.1 Tichodroma muraria | reverse complement strand
GCAGGGTGGGGTGGGGTGGGGTGGGGTGGGGGATGTGGAGGCCGGCCCGCCCGCCCGTCCCCGGTGCGGGCGCGTTCCTGAGCCCGGTGCTGCTCCCGCAGCTCTGCCACGACCGCGGGTACCTGGTGACCCAGGACGAGCTGGACCAGACGCTGGAGGAGTTCAAGGCGCAGTTCGGGGACAAGCCCAGCGAGGGCCGCCCCCGTCGCACCGACCTGACCGTGCTGGTGGCTCACAACGATGATCCCACGGACCAGATGTTCGTGTTCTTCCCCGGTGAGCAGCGCCAGAGCGCGGGGGGCTCTCGGTGACCCCAGGGGATTCGGAGCACAGGGGACTTTGAGTGTCCCCGGGTCTGTCTGAGCCCTCGGGGAGGGGGATTCAAAGCCCGGGGGACTCTCGGTGACCCCGGATCTGGTTCTTCCCTCAGAGGAGCCCAAGGTGGGGATCAAGACGATCAAGATGTACTGCCAGCGCATGCAGGAGGAGAACATCACCCGGGCACTGATCGTTGTGCAGCAGGGAATGACCCCCTCGGCCAAGCAGGTCTGTGGGGACAGGGCTGTGTCCCACTCCGAGGCTCCATGAAGGTTTTCCCTGTCTGTTTCTTAGCGTTGCTGTGGGTAAATAGAAGTCCTGCTATTTAGAAACAAAACTATTAAAAATAATAGTTTTATTTCTCTCCAGATAAAAGCTTTAGCTGGAGCCTGTTGTACCTTAGCACAGGCTCTTTTTTTAGCACCCAAATGTGTTTAACCAGAGCAGCTGGTCCTGGGGGCAGCGGCACAGCTGAGGGCCCATGAGCAGTCACGAGGTGGGAGAGGGAAAATGAGATGTTTCCCTCTTCCAGGAGATCTACGTGCTTGTTCCCAGCCTGCCTGTGTCTGTGTGAGCCCAGGTGCTTACTGAGGAGCAGCTCTGAGCACTGCCAGGGCTGCCCCAGCCACCTCTGATGGGCCTTTTCCTTCCAGTCCCTGGTTGACATGGCTCCCAAATACATCCTGGAGCAGTTCCTGCAGCAGGAGCTTCTCATCAACATCACGGAGCACGAGGTGAGCAGGGGCAGGATGGTCCCTCCTTGTGCTAGCTGTTTTCCTGCTGCTTCCAGGGTCCTTCTCCCGGCCTCTGCCTGGGCTGAGGGACACGGTTGTCCTTTTCCCCTCCCAAACACCTCGTCTCCAGTTGCTGCCTCATCTCAGCCTCTCTCGTGTTTGCAGCTGGTGCCGGAGCACGTGGTCATGACAAAGGAGGAAGTAACAGAGCTGCTGGCCCGATAGTATCCTTTGAGTGTCCCTTTGAGTGTCCCTTTGGTTCCCTTGGTGTGTCCCTCCCTCATGCTCGCATGTGATGAAAACCCCTCCTCCTTCCATGGTTCATTTCTCTGTTTCATGAGCTGCCAACAAACAGCCCATGGCGTGTCTAGAGATTCTCCTTGACTCCCAGCACAGCAAACTGAGGGAGAACCAGCTCCCCAGGATCCAGGCTGGGGACCCTGTGGCCCGGTACTTCGGGATAAAGCGTGGCCAGGTGAGAGGAGCAGGCTGAGGCAGCAGCTCCCTCTGGCAGGGCAGGGAAGGGATGATCCTTGAGGGCATTTTGGAGCTCTTGGAGAAGGAAAAGTGTCTCCTCCTCCTCCTGAGCTCTGTGTCTGCCTTGCAGGTAGTGAAGATCATCAGGCCCAGTGAGACGGCGGGCAGGTACATCACCTACAGACTGGTGCAGTGACACAGTGGGTAAGGATGAGGGGACCCCCTCTTTGGGGGGCTCTGGGCAGTGCCTAGGGATGTTCCAAGGTCAGTGTGAAGCAGTTGCTTCCAGGAAAATGTCTGAGTTTGAAATGGCTCATGGAGGGAGCTGTTGGGGAGAGCAGGGTGAGGCTCCCCTGTCACCTGTGCCTCTGCTCAGGCTGTGCCCGTTGGGATTTGGGGTGTTCAGAGGGACCTGGGGCAGGATCAGGTCAAGGCCAGGATGTGATTTCCATCCCTTCTTCTCTTCCAGGTGTGAGGAGCTGGGTGGCTCCCACCAGCAGTGCACAGGCACTTGGAGATTCCTGCACTTCAGAGATGGCCAAGGAAATCCTCTTCCCACATTGCCTCTCTGCAGCCCCATCAGTGGGCCTCATTCCCTGTCTTCCAGCTTGGACTTTGTGGTGACCCCTCAGTCCCATCTGGGACTCAGCCGTGGAGACCTGAAGCGATGGGAGGAAATGAGTGGGAAAGGCTTTTTTGCTCCCCTGTTTTATGGGCTCGTTTGAAATAAAGGTTTGTACCCTCAGTGCTGTGGTGTTCCTCAGCCTCTCCCTGTGGCAAAGCCTCAAGACTCTACAAGTTCCCGTATTCTTCATTACGTTTGGAATCTCTTCCTGCCAGGGCTCTGCATCGTGGCTGAGCCCTGAAGAGCCTTTACCAGCTGCCCTGGGCAGATTGGACTTACCTTGTTCCTTCCCTGATTCCCTGATCTCCTGCCCTGTCCCCTGGTTTGGGACCCTGGTGTTCAGACACTGCGATGGACAGTTGCTCATCACCCCTTGACACACTCAATTTAAATCCATCCCAGGACTCTGGGGGACTTTAAACTTCATTTCTTGTGCCAGAAACACTTGGATTTGGCCTCATGCAGCTGGGGGAGCTTGGAAGACCCTGATCCCCAGGACAAACACAGCTCAGAACACACTGGTTTTATTGGTTTTTTGGGAAGCTTATCAATGTGAACACAGCAAGGCGTCGAGGTGCAGCAGCACAAACACGGAATCGACACAACCGGGAGGGAGCTGCCACCGTGGGAAGCTCAAGCGCAGCTTTAGCCCCTTCTCTCATTCACACTCACCCTCATCATCCTCACCCACCCTCACACGCACGCGGTACCGCCGTGGCAGCAGCATTCCCACATCCTCCTGCTGCCCTGGAAAAATCCAACTATCCTGTGGAAGAGCTGAAAGGTACAACAAATCCTGGGGGTCTCCAGCTCTTCCCTGGCTCAGTTCCAAACCTGTGAGTTAACCTGGGTTTATGTACCTTTGCTGAGATGGGTTCTCCATTGACTTCAGAGGGCTCAAACCTTGTGTCCATTGCCTGGTTCTGCAGTACCAAGGTGTCTGAGACCCTCCCAACACCACCTGGTCTGTCTCCCACAAGCAGGAGAATGAAGGAAATGGCTCTCAGCTCACTCCAAGCTAAAACTCTACTTGTTTCTCTGTGCCTCAGTGCAGGAAAGTCTCATAGCTTTGAAATAACCAAAACCACTTTGGCTTTAGTCCCTTTGCCAGCAGAGGTAGTGGAGTCACGTTGAAGGGTTGATTGATGTCTCTACAGAAAAGGAAGCTCAAGATTATACTGGCTGGGGCTGGATCCAGGCCATGGTGGCCCTGAGGAGCAAGAAGAGGCACTTCCTCATGGGGACCTGCCCCTTGCCCAGTTCCAAGTGCAGAGGGAGTTAGTCCTGGACTTGCAGCGCAGCTTTTTGGAGATGAAGTGACTTTACAACCAAACCCTGAGAGCTCAGCAGGGCTCAGGACCCTGCAGCCAGGCAAATCTGCCCTGAGGCTGTCCACAGCCTGCAGCTGCTCCTTGCATGGCTCCTGCCAAGGAGGGAAATGCCCAATATCCAAATGCCTGTCAATCCAAGCAGCAATGCAGATGCCATCAGCTGGGCCAGGACCACACAGTGCTGAGGTTTTGGGCAGGAAATCCGTCCTGAACTCTAGTTCAGTCAGGTATCTGTGAGGGACAACCCCAGAGATCCTGGCAGACAGCACAATCCCAAAGCCAAGCCTGGCTTGGGGTGAGATGGTGCAGGGGCTTCACCCCAACCCCAGCCCTGCTCTGGCTGTGTCCCTGTCCCAGTGAGCTGCCTCCAGTTCCATCTGTCCCTGTGGTGCCATTCTGCTGCCCATCTCGAGTGACTGCTGTCCCCATGTTACCCCTGGCAGCCTTGGCTCCCTTCCAGCCTCAGCCATCAGGGATGACCAGGTCCTTTGCCTTGTCCAACCTCGATCTCGCAGCACAGGTGTGGGATTCAGGGATTCAGGAGCACAGCAAAAATAAAACACATGGCATAGGCACAGCCCAGGGTTCCTTCCCAATCCTGAACAAGTGGAGGGTCTACCCAGACTCAGCTCCCTCCCAGGCAAGGTCCTTCATGGCCATGGCTGAGCCAGGGGTCCCAGCAGGCTGCAACCCCATTCCCTGGCTGGGCACTGAGGGGTTCAGGGGTTTTGTAGGAGAGCTCCAGCCAGAAATCAGCCAGGACTCGCCTGCAGCTGACACACCAAATCCCCCCAGCTGCCACATGTCCCTCCTACCCCTCCACATTCCAGCATTCAGCATCTGGGCAGCCTCTGGGATCTGCCCCTTTGTCCATCCCAATGTCCATGGTGGCTCAGATGAGCCGCGGCTGCAGCTCGTGGCTGCCGTGGCCCCGAGGGGTGCCAGGCTGGTTTGTGGCAGCCCTGGAGGTGGCGGGGCTGCGGCTCTCAGGGTGTTCCTCCACGTCGCTTTGCTCGTCCCCAGGGCTGCAGCAGTGGGGAGCGGAGCCCTCTGCGTCTGACTGGCCCACGCTGCAGCTCCGGCTCCGCGGCCCCTCGCTCCCCTCGTCGCAGAAATGAACCTCCTCCGTGCTGGTCTCGCTCCCCTGCTTGGTCAGGTGTGTCCGTGGCTCCCCGCCGTCCTCCAGCTCCGAGTCGGAGTCCACGGAGCGGTCGCCAGACTCTGTGGGACAGAGGAGTTCTGTGTCACCCTCCAGCCCATCATGGCGTCGGCAGGAGCTTCATGCAGCAAACCTGGGGTCCCCGGGGCAGGGGATGGGTCTGTGTGCCCCTCCGTGCCTCTCAAGGGACCTGCACCCGCCAGGAACCCCCAGAGCCTCTCACTGACCTGTGAGTGAGTCAGCGCTGAAAGCCAAATTCCCCTTCTCCGAAGGCAGCTCCAAGTAAGGGCTGGTGCCAAGAGGAGCCACAGGCTGGGAGCCTGCGTGGGCCTGTGAGGGAACAGGGATGGTGGTGAGGGCATGGAGGAGAGATCTCACTTCCCAGGAACTGACTCCAGAGAAGGTTCATGGAACATCTCCCAGGGTCCCCCCTCCCTGGGGATTCCTACCCCCACAGCACCACTGGCCACCTCCTCCGTGGCGCCTGAGCCGCGTCTGCCAGACTCGGCCGGTGTCATGTCCTTGTGCTCGAAGATGGTGGGGTAGAAGATGATGAGTGCCTCAATGATCCGAGCTTGGTGGGGATAATCCACCAGCGAGGACAAGGAAATCGTGGCATCCGTGGGCCTGGGGCGCATCAGCGTTGGCCCAAAGACGATGCCCAGGTTGCCTGAGGTCATCTTGTTGTCCTGTTCCACTTCCATGATCCTGGGTGGGAGGAGGAGGGACAGCTTGTGAGAGCAAGGTGGGAGAGGGGTGGATGGGCAGGGCTGGGGGAGGTGCTGGGCTGCAGCACTTGAGCCTCAGGACAGAGAGAAAAGCAGCTGCAACCATGGACCTTCCTCCTGACTCAATCACCTCCCCACGCCAGGGGAGAAAGGGAAGGTGCCCAGCAGCCACACAGGCTCTGGCCATGCCTCTCTGACCTCCTCAGGTGCTGCAGGAGGTACTGGAGCGTGGCCATGTTCTCGCAGGGGAGCTCCTTCAGCAGCTCCCTCAGCTTCAGCACCAGGCTCAGCACCACCTGGTCGGTGTCAGCTCCTCTGTCCACCAGCTCGGGGCCGCCCTTCCCGCTGCGGCCCTTGGCCTCGACGCCCTGCAGGCTCTCCTTGGCCAGCCCCATCAGCTCGTTGTACAGCCGGAAGGGCATGAGGGGCTCTGGCAGCTGCAGGGAGAAGAGAAGAGATGATCCCGGTCCTGGGAGCAGCTCCCACCTCCATCAGACTTCCACCTGTGCTGAGCTGGCAACACCTGGGGCATTTCTACAGTGAGGAAACATCCCTGGAAGTGATCGAGGCCAGCTTGGAGAGGCTTTGGAGCACTTTTAACATCCATTTCAGAATTCCATGAGTCTGTGACCTGCAGTGCTGCAAACCTCTCCCTAGAGGTGATATTTATTTATCCATTTCCCTGAGCACATCAATCCAGCCTCATCAGCCCTGGCCAAGCAGCACTTGTGAAGTTCAAGCCAAAAGCAGTGTTTGATCCACCCATGGGTGCTCCCTGCTGGGTTGAGGTGCAGGGATTCCCTTTATTTCCTGGAAAATCCCTGGCTGGGGTGGGCCCAGCTGGAGGTTCCCCATCGGACAAGGGGTGGCTGGGAAGAGGACAGGGATGGGTTGTTCTGGGTGGGAGGCAGGATGTGAAGGGCACAGGATGTGGAGGACACAGCCTGCAGCAGAGGTGGGGCTGCGGCAGGGGAAACTCTGCTTTGAAGTCTGTGTGAAGCAGAGCTGGTGTTGACTGCTGGGTGTTCCACATGGCTGGGGATGTTTTCAAAGCAGCCTGAACGGATGTTTTGGGGACAGGCTGCCTCACAGCAGAGCAGGTTCCCCCCATCCACCCCTTTATAGAAGGACTTTAACCCATTTCTCTGCAGCAAGGGGGTCAGGTTGGGACTCAGCACTGATTTCCCCCTCTCTCCACTCCGCTTCTCTTTGGAGGAACCATGGAGGCCACTCAGAGTCCTTGACTCCCGATGTGCAGGAGCCCAAGGACACGGCTTTCTGTGAGGTAACACAGAGCTGCCCTCCCGGGGGGCTTACAGAAAAAGGCAGCACAAAGAGTTAATCCATGGCTGCCTGCAAGGGAGAAGCAGCTTCCGCTCCTGCCTTGCGGTGGTGGCTGTTGGAGGATGTGGGTGATGCTGCTTGCAACGACAGTTTGGGTACGGGGTGGGGGGTGCTGGGGCTGAGCACACCCTGGGGTGGCCCAAGGGGCAAAGACCCCACTAAGCCCACCCTGGGGTGACCACAGACCCCATTAAGCCCACCCCAGGATGATTCCAGGGGCAGAGCCCACCCCGTGGGGATGTGATTCAGCCCCTGCAGGGTGACCTTTGCTGGGCCCTTCCCTTTTTGGGTAGCCAGTTCCCCAATTGGAAGGGGCGGAGCGCTCCTTGTTCAGTGTGTGGGCACGTTGCTGTTCCGCGATTGTGACCGCAGTGACGCTGTGTGGGACGAGCTGGGGGGGGTCACTGTGGCCCCATCTCCAAGGCCAACCCCCCACCCCCCCGGGGAAGGATCCCTCCCTCCCCACCCACTCAGTCACTGAGCCCAATTTGTGCAGAATTCCTCCTGCCACGTTGGTTCCTCTGGCCAACTCCCCTCCTTCCCCTGCTGTGAGGCACCACCAGCACCTCACCTGTCTCAGGTAGAGCTTCAGGACGTTGCTGATGTCATGGGGGGAGGCCTGGGACAGCTCCACCAGCTCCTTCCCATTCTCAAAGGCCTGGCAAAGCTTCTCCACACGGGTCTTGACACCATTAACTCGGTAGATGCCCTGTGAAAGCGAGAAATGTGGAGCTGAAGTGAGAGGAGAGGTTCCTCTTCATGTTTGCATGGGACAGCAAGCTGTGTGCTCCCACCCTCTCCTTTTGGAGTGGGAAATCCCTTTGGGAAGTCATTTTGGGATATCTCCTTCCAGCTCAGTCATTCCAGCTTCATAGGAAAGCAGGAGGCAGGAGAGGTGATTTTCCAGAGGCAGAGTTTGGGGTATCTGGGCCAAGCTCATCCCTGGCTCCCTGCCTTGTGGAAATCTGAAACTGAGCCTGTTGGTTTTCCAGAGGATCCTTCCAAGGGCCTGTGGCTCAGCCAGCTGAGGAGGAGGAGAGGGGAGTGTCACTCGCCTTTGTTTTCAGGGCCCGCTTCTCGATCTCCGAAATGCATTTCTTGACGATGAAGGGGATCCCGTCTGGGCTGCCCCGAGATGCCTTTGTGAAGTCCTGCCCAAAGAGCTGCAGCTTCCCTTGGAGCTTCTTGTGCCCACACTGGATGGCCAAGGTCTCCAGGCACTTCTTGTGGCAGGCCAGGTAGCACTGAAAGAGAGAGGAGAACACGTGGAGGTGGGGGCAGCCACCGAGTCACCAGGCATTGTTCAGAGCATGGTGGGAGATAGGGAAAATGCCTTGGGGATGCTGCAGCACCAAGGGAAAACACAGTTTTCCACCTGGAACCCTCCCCACAGGAGAAATGTCCTCCTGGCCATGGTCAGAGCTAGGTTCCACCCCCAGTTCTCCCAGCTCACCTCCTCGCACTCGGCTCCCTGGAAGTACACGTAGCTGTTGCACTCCCGACATTTGGAAGGGGCACGGAGCTTCCTCAGCCGATGGGTCTGGGCAGCCTTGGACAAGCCAACATTCCGGAAGGGCCCTGTGGGAGCTGCCAGCTCCGGGGTGATCCCGTTGATGCCTACAGAAAAGGAAATATGAGGTCAGGCACAGCTTGAGTGGGACTGTCGCTGTCACCGGTCTGAGCAGGGCTCATCCCTCAGGAAAGGCAGGGGACACCATCAGCAGTCTCCAGCAATTGTTGGGTTTGCCTGAAGAACTGCTGAATTTGGGAAAAGCAGCCCACAGGGAGCTCTGCTGTGGTGGGGGGGTGTGGCAGCAGCACTGTCACCTCCCACCCCGTCACCTACTCTGCTCAAAGGGAGTGGTGGTCCCGTCCTTCTCCTCCAGCTCCTCGCTGGAGGACGCGGTGCCGTTGGATGACAGCCGCTGGAGCTTGTGGCTGAATTCACCTGTCCAAGGAAAACCCACAGACCAGTGAATCACCTGCGAAGCTGCTTCTCTTCCGAGAGCTCACCCCATCCCATCAAATCCCACCCTATCCCACTGGAGACTGGGATCAGCACGGTTATTTGCAACAGTGTTCTCACAAGGCAGGTAAAACAGGGGACGGTCCTGCCTAACTGGGAAGCTCTGGGTTTAGATTGGCTGTGCTGGGAGGGGCTCCTGGGCTGTGCCCATATCTACCTGCACTGGAATCCAGGCTGCTGTCAGCATCAACAACAGAGGTTGGCCAGGATTTATGGACCTGGTGTCCCCTCCCACCTGCAGAGAGAACACACAGTCTGTTGGGATTGCTGTCTGTGTTCGGGAGGGAATGGCTGGAGAACAGCCTGGATACCGGGAGAAACTGGGATGGCTGGGGGAAGCTGCTGGTGGGGTTTGCTGCCTCCAGTGACACCCAGCAAGGAAAGGGGAGATGGGAAGATGGGCGATGGTTTGTTAGGGAGCAAAATGCCACAGATCTCATTCAATGTCCTTCAGGAAATCCAGTTTGGGAGGCTCTGAGCCTGTCCTGCTGCTGCCAGCAAAGCCCCTGGTACCCTGGGGTTCCACTCTGCTCCTGCCTAGGGGGACATGGGGCAGGCGATGCAGAACTCTGGGGCTCCAGACTCACCTCTTCGCTCAGCCGCTCCCCCACTTGGCGACTTCTTGGCTCCTGCTGCTCCCTCCGAGCCAGCCCCGGCCCCCTCTGCACTCGTGGAGAACTCGCTGGCATTGAAGCTGCCCTTCCGTGGCCGAGTAAAGGGAGACCTGGAGGGGAGAAGGGAATGTGGATGGGAAAGAAGGACACTTGGAAACTTTATCCATGGCTGACATCCACCAGTCTCGGGAATCACAGTCTCTTAAGTGCTCAACAGCCTGTCTCATCCATTGGAGGATAAAAGAGCAATTCCCAGCTGGTCCAGCCCCAGCGTTCGCAGCTGGAGCTGCCTTCAGGAATGCTGAAAGCATCCTGCCTCCCGCAGGAGAGCGTGGGTGGCAGGAGATAACGAAGGGAAGGCAGCCGAGCTGGAGCATTACCCAGGAACGAACCCTCTCCTCGCTTACCAGGCGTTGTGGGACACGTAGGGCTCGAAGTCGTACTGGACGTCGGGCTCGTCGCCGCGCTGCAGCTGCCGGACGTGGGACGCGTACTGCTGGCCCGGGTCGTAGAGCTTGCTGCTCTCGCACAGCGTCTGGAAGTTCACGGGCAGCGGCGCCGTCTGCATGTGCATGGTCTGGTAGAAGGAGATGGTGGCCTAAAAGTGACGTGGAGAGGGACAGGCGTGAGCTTGGTGGGCTGGCACGTGAGGAGCTCCAGGTTAGGTGGGGGATCAGGAGCGCGAGGCGGCGCTTTTCTGAGTGTGAGGGAGAGGGGAGCTCCGCAGCCACCCAAATGCTCTCTGGAATAGGGGCAGCTCTGCTGGAAGGCAGCTCTGAGCTCTCCAGAGCAGGGCACAGCCACCCCCTGCCCTGGGGACACCCCAGGCCAGCCCCACTCACCGACTTGATGACCTGGTCAGTCTGTTTGATCACTTCATGGATCTGCCGCAGGGAGTTCACCTTGGTGTCCTCCAGCTCCTGCTTCTGCGTGTTTGCATCGGCCACACAGGTGCGATACGTGGCCATGGCCTCTTCTGCCTGGGCGTCGGGAGAGCAAGGATGGGAACAGCTCAGAGGTGAGGAGAACAAGAACACCTCCTTGGACCCTGCTCGTCCAGGCATTCCTGAGGATCAGTTCACCCCACGTGGCTCAGGGATTGAACTGAGCAGGAGTGAGGAGGCCCCTCCAGAGTTGTCACACTCCCACCTTGTTCTTGGCTTCCTCTTCCAGCCGCCTCTTCTTGTCCAGGGTTTTGGTGGTGATGCTGCTGGTCGTGTTTTGCTGCTCCTCCTCTGCTTTCACTGCCATGTACTTGGCCTTGTCGTGCTCCTCGCTGCGCTGCATGTACGTCTGCTTGGCCTTGCGCAGGTTCCCCTCCGCCTCTTGCTGCCAGGGAGAGCCAGGGTGAGGATGAAGCCCAGCAAGGGGGTCACCAGCTCCTGCCAGTGTCCCTCAGCACAGCAGAGTCACCCAACGTTGCTGGAGAGGGGCAGGGTGCCCAGCATCCTCAGAGGAGATGTCACGAGTTGCTCCAGGTTGGGACTGGGAACACAAACCCAGTCACTCACCAGTTTCCTCTGTGCCCGGTGCCACTGCTCCTTGATCTCCTTCCTGCGTTTCTCGTGTTCCAGGCGTCTCACCATCAGTGGCTGCATGGGGAGGGAGGGAGGAACAGCCCAATGATGACCTGAGCTGAGCACTCCTGCTCTGCCCTCACCAAGACTTTGCATGGAGAAGTGCCCTGTGGTGGTCACTATCACTCCCGGGACAGATCACAGGCACTGGTTTGTGCCAGGGATGAAAATCCACAGCCTGGGAAGTGCTGGACGCAGGTTCCCTCTGGACTGAGCTAAGGAGGAGCCACCTCTGCAACACCAGGACCTCCAGCCCCAGGAAGGACCTTCTGTCCCCTCACCTGGAGGAAGGTTTGCTGCTGCAGGATGTTGGCTGCCTGCAGAACTGAGGTCCCGTGCTCCATGTCCTGCTCCAGGGCCAGCAGATAGATGGACAGGAAAGGCATGTTGGTCTGGGGAGAGGGAAAACACAACTCCCTGAGCCCCAGCACCCAGCATGAGCCCAAGGAGATGTGTCCTTCAGGGAGGAAGAGCCAAAGGCAAGGTAAGGGCTGCTGACTGCTGGTAAAAGCTGGTGAATTTCTCCAGGAGAGAAGCGTTGGCAGAGCTCTCTCTGGAGAGCTGCCCCCATGTCCTCCTGAGCTGGGGCACATGGAATGGGCTCTCCAGGGCTGCTGGTTCCCAGTCCAGCCTGGCACTGGGGGCTTCAGGGACTTAGGGACTTACCTCCTGACTGATGGTTTGCTTGCAGCTGTTTACCATCTTCTGGAGCCCTTTGGCAAAGTCCATCTCTGGAAGGAAAAGGTCGAAAGTGAAAAGACACACGAGACACCGGGATTTCCCTGGTGGAACCCAATCTCCTTTTAAAAAATTAATCAGGAACTTGAGGAGTGAGGTTCCCACTGCCCTGGCAGCATCAGACTCCTCCAGGAGGGACCTCAACCTGTCCCGTGGCTCAGCCCTGCTCCAGAAGGGACCCACCTGCTGTCCTCCCACTCACCCAGTGTGGTCCTTCTCTCCAGGTATCCTATCAGGTCCTTCATGTACTTGGAGATGGTTTTGGCGTACTGGAGGGCGGCGTCCACGCCCCCCTCACAGCGCTGCAGCATCACATCCACTTCCTCAGCCGGAGGACAGGCTGTGCAGGGATGGACACTCGGTGAGCTTCCAGTGCAAACCCCCCCAGCTCTGTGCCAGCCCCGGTGCCACCAGCTCTGCTGCCTTTCCCCAGCCGAGGAGTCGCGTGTGGCTCAGGACGGCAGCGATGACGGGGAAGGCGCCGATTCCTGCACAGATCCCAAACCCTGCACCCAGACTCATCCTGCTTACCTGTGTCGTAGCTGTCCATGCCTGAGGGCACTCCATCTCCTCCAGGCCCAGGAATCCCCCCATAGAGGGTCTCCATAGTCTTTGGGAATTGAGAAAAAAAGAGGGACTGGTCAGCCAAGAGGATGGGGAGCAGCTGGAGGGGTTGGCAGATGTATGGAAGCCAGAGCAGCTGGAGCCTTTTGGCCGCTGCTGGAAGTCAGCTGTGCCCAGGACCTAATGGAACTGTCAGTGGAGCAACCTGCTCTGGGCTCACACCAGAGCTGAGGGGAGCAGCCACAGCCCTGTGTGATCCTGAGCCCCACGTCGTGGGAGCATCCAGGTATCCGGGCATCACTCACCTGGTTCTGGTCGCTGGGTGGGATGGAGAGGATGGTGCTGCTGTCCACCTCCCCCATGAGGAACTCAGACACCCTGTGGGGAGAGAAGCATGGCTGGGTTCAGCACAGGGACAGTGACACGGGCTGTCTCCAGGGGATGGCTGCCCAAACTCCCTTACGTGCTGCTGAAGGACACGGCGATGCTCTCCACGGCCTTCTCGAACTCCCGCTTGTCTGCCTCATTGTTGGATTCGTAGTGGAAACCTGGAGATGAGGAAATGTGCCTGTTGCCACAAGCAGCTGTCCCTGTCTCAGCAGAAAGACCTGCCAGTTCATGCTGGTATCGGGGGGGGCTTTGGGGCTGGGGAAGGGGCTGGGGTCAATCAAGGGAACAGTGGAAAGGATCATCCCTATGGACGACAGATTTTTCCAGCAGTTTACCCCTCCTTCTTCCCAGGACTGACGTCCCTGACAGCATCCCTTGGCTCGTGTTTCTGTTTATTCCCGTTACTCAGGGCTGCTGGAAAAGTGCTGCTGGACCTGTTCCACTGCCTGCCCTGCCTCACGGCTCCTCCAGACCCCTCACAAAGCAAGATGAACTCCTCCAGGAGGGCTCTTGCCCACGGTCAAATGAGGAACCACCAGCAGCAGCAGGAACCGGGGACGACAGTGCTTGGCAGGCTCCCACATTGTGGGACACCAGCAGCCAGGGCTCCTGCGCAGACCCCGGGTCAGCTCCTTGGGGTGGGGAAGAGTTTGCTCCAAGCCCACTCCCTGCCATCCCTGTGTGGGACCAGCCCCATGGCAGCCCTCCTGCCACCCTGTCCCCTGCGGCTGCTGTTGGCTGGAAGCCGCGGGTGACTCAGAAGGTTGTGCTGCGCCTGTGGTAGGCACAGCCACCCCCTCCCCGTGGGTGACAGCGGCGGGAGGTGGTGCCCAGCTGGGATCTGACCTCCCAAACCCCACTCCATAAACATGAGAGGCTGCCAGGAGCAGGATCCGATTATTTCAGTGTTTTTCCTGTGGCTGTGCCTGGAAACCCCCAGGCAGGATCTGTCATTTCTGACACTATGTCATCCTTAAAGCTGAACCACAGCAAGAGGCAGACGATGCTTTCGCCCCCTCCACCAGCCCATGGGGCAGCTCCACTCCCAGCAGCCCTTCCATGGGCTCCCCGATTCCCCCCATCCCACCATGGGGCAGGAGGGGAGCGGGACAGAGCTCCCAGCCCCTGTCTCACCCTTGACTTTGGAGATGAGGGTCCCGGCGGCTGTCAGGGTCTCCAGGGTGTTGAGCAGTGGGTACTTGCTGATGACCTGGCGCAGGATGCGCAGGGTTTCACCCAGGCACTCGTGGGCCAGCGGCCGCTGGGGCTCTTTGGGGTCTGCAAGAGAGGGGGGCTGAGATGCTGCATCCTTGTCCCATGTCCCTGCCCTGTGTCCCTGCTCTGCACTCCTGTCCTGTGTCCCTCTCATTTACCTCCCAGCCACACCCTGCCAGCCACATCCCAGGCAGGGACCTGCCATCTCCCAGACCATGCAGCAAAGCCCCCTGGCCTTGGGGCTTCCCAGGACTGGCATGGCCACATCCTGCTTGTCCAGCATCTCCCCACAGCCGTGGCCGTGTGTCTCCTGCCCAGCCTGGTGTTGGCCGGGGGGCAGTCTGACCTTTGAGGCATTTTTTCCTCCATAGTAACTTTTTCCCTTGAAAGCAGTTTGGGAATTTCCTCCATTTCCTTCCCTCCCTCCTGCCAGATAGACGCTCCCAGCCAGGAGGGATGGGCCTGGTCCAGCTAAACTTGCTGCATCCCACAGGTCCCCCCCAGGATCCTCCCTTCTGTGGGCTCCAGTTGCCAGCCCAGGGGTCTGGTCAGGACCTCCCAGTGCAAGGCTAGGGCTGGGGACTGAAATCCTGGTTAGAAAGTGAGGAACCTCCCTCAGGCAAGCACTGGGATGGGGGATCAGCACCCACTGCCCAGACAGACAAAGCCCTCTCCCCATCCCAGCCCCCAGCTCAGGACTGGGAAGGGGTTTCTGCAAAGCCAGGACTGACAACATGGTGTCATATGCCCCCAGACCACAGGATCGATGCGTTCCCTGCGTCCCCTCGGGCAAGGAGATCTGCTCGTGAGCCTGTAGACCACCCAGCCCCTCCTGCTGGCCGCCCTGGTGGGCTGGGGGGCTGTGGCCAGCACCCCATGGGGGCCGGGGGGCCCTGGCAGGCGGCTGGCACCACCGCGCTGTAAACAGGAAAACGGGCGGATGAAAATAGCTCGCGGCAGGAAGCCGCGTTATCCTGGCTCGGAACTCCACTCACCCACCACTCACCCACCACCTCTGACTGTGGCTGCACGGTCCCCTGGGGGTCCTGGTGCCCTCTGGCCCAGGCAGAGACCCCCACCCACGGGTGGGTCCGTCCCAGGGTGTTGTGATGCAGGTGTCTGGCACGGGGTGGGCGCTCACCATCGCGCAGCACCATATCCCGCAGCTTCTCCAGGGCATCGGCAAAGCGGGCGACATCCGCCAGCAGCTGGGAGATGTCCTCGGGGTCGATGAAGGGACCCTCCCCGCCCTCCATGGGGCTGTAGGACGTGGGGGTCTTGTGGCCCTTGGGCACGGCGCGGGGGGCCACGGGCAGGGAGAAGCCGGCGGCGCTGGCATGGCGGCTCAGGCTGGTGGGGCGCTTCAGGGTGCCCACGGCGCTGGGGCTGCTGCTGAGCTTGGCACTGGCTGGGGGCAGCTCCCCCACGCTGGAGCCCGGTGCCTCCAGGCAATCCTTGCGGGAGAGGTCCTGGGGAGCAAGGGTGAGTGTGAGGGCACAGCCAGCATGGCGGGGACCCCAGAGAGGGAAGCACCTCAGGAACCCCCACGCCACCGTCCTGGGGAACAAGCTGTTGCCTTGGGGGGCCAGTGCCAGACCCTGCAGCTGTGTCGTGCCTCAGTTTCCCCAGGCAGGGATTCTCTTTAGGGACCATCTTGGGAGATCTGGTCTGGGCACTCGCCTGGCTGCTCCCACCAGTCCCTGCCAGCTCCTCTAGGTCCGTGTTTGTCATGAGGGGCAGACAGTGACAGTGTGGGTGGCACTGCTTGTCCACCCCAGCACCCACCGTGATGTGGCTGCCCATCCCAGGGGGCTGGGGACCCCAACACAGCAAAATGGCAGCAAGATCCGGCCCGCATATCTCTTCCTCTTTTTCAGCTGCACCCATGCTGGGGGAGGAGGCAGAGACAAGGACACCTCACAGGCTATTGTTGGGGGCTTTGCAGATATTTTACAGATTGAGGAAGCCCCAAATTTCTAGGGGTAAAATTGCACTGAGGGAGGGGCTGGTACCAGCACTGTTCAGAGCTGTGCATGGCTTGAGAGCCACACAACCAGCGAGAGTCCTTGGGCATGGGGAGGGGACCCTGCAGCCCCTCAGCCCCCCCAGCAGCTCCCACCAGTGACCCCCGGCACCCGGTGTGACACGAACGTGCGGGATCCGAGCATCCCTGGCCGGGCGCTGCCGGAAGTGTTTTTGGAACCGGCGGGCCAGGCACGGAGCGCCGAGAGCACGAGGCTTCCGCGGGCGAGGGCGAACGGGGGAGCCCATCCCCGCGGGGAGCCAGACCACCATGGGGGGCTGCAAGGAGGCAGAAAAACCTCCTCCACCCCAAAACGCCTGGGGCCACCCCAGCCCTGTCTCGGTCCTCCCGGGTTGCAGCGGCCCCGGCGCACCCCGTCCCCCCCTCCGGCGCCCCGGGGTGCCCCCGGCCGTACCGTCAGCCTCACGGTGGGCATGCGGGGCAGCGAGTCCAGGGAGCGCTGGGGCGGGTGGGCTCTGCCCGCCGCCGCCGAGGGGCTGTAGCTTTTCTTGCCCGCAGCCCTGCCGAGCATCCCGCTGGCCACCACCCATAGGCCCCTCTCCCGGGGAGTCGGGACGGGGATGGGGACGGGTGTCCCCTGCTAAGGAGCCGCGGGTGGGCTCCGAGTCGCCGTCGGCCACATCGTGCCAGCCCGGTCTCGCCCCACACACCGGGACTGGGGCGCAGGCGCGGGGCGGGCAGTGCGGGGTGCGCCGGGGAGCCCCGGCCGGCAGCGTTTCCTCCTGGCCCCTCCGGCACCGGGGGGGTCCACACGTCAATAAATAAATATCTGGCAAAGCCGAGGCACCGGGGCCGACCGAGCCTGCGGTCGCCCCGCTCCCGTCCCGGTCCCCAGGGAAGTTTGTGAGTCTCTCTGCCTTTCCCAAACTCTCGGCCACAGCCCCCCCCATTTCCTCCCTGTCCCTTCCTGCCCTCCCGCCTCCCTCGGCGGCTGCTCCGTCCCCTTCAGGGCAAAATTCTTCCCCCC